>APFE031631591.1:0-17268 GCA_000404065.3 Pinus taeda
GAGGTATTAGGCTTGACAAGGAGGATAATATGACTATTGATGGAGCCATATTAACTGCAGATAGTCATGGTGACAATTTTTAGTGTAACAAGACCTCCCTATCAACCCACGTGCTTGATCTTGCCTATTTTCCCATTTGGTTGCCTTATCTTCATCCTTAGGTTTGGTTTCTCAGCCAGAGGCTATTTTTTAAAGAACTTTACTTCTAATTAATTCCACAATGTAGGACCGTCATTGGAAGTAGTTGGTGTTCTCAAGAATAACTTGGCATGGAATTTCCATTTTAACATAAAATAAAGCTATAGATGCTAAAACTAAGTGTCCCAATGGAAAGATCTCGAAAAATTAGGCTGATTAAAAAAACAGCTCTGAAAACAACGTCTGGATGAAAAAGTTATGACTTTTTGAATAAACGTTGTTGAAGATGCCAATGAAGTGCATGAATGTGTGGAAATGAATGATTATTTTATATTTTAAAAATCGCCTCCCCTTTCCAAACTTAATCTAATTATCTCACTTAAAAAAATTATTTTATGTGACTCACTTTCATAAATAACTAAAAGTCACTTTTGAATGGTACTTAATGAGCTACCCATTAAATTGTAACTCAAATAAAAGATTAAGAGACTTTAGAATTATAAGTGACTCACTTTTTATAATGGGTGAGAACACTTTTACATAAAGTAACTTTAAAACATAAGATACATGTGCTTTTTGAAAAAGTAATTCAACAAATAAAGAGTTGAACCCAAAACCTCTATTCTCATAAATTAACTTTGGACCAAGTGAGCTAGTTTAAAAGGTTAGTAAGTTTTGGAAAAGATGAAGCTTTTTTTCTTAAGCCACTGAAGCTTTAGGGTGCGTACTTACTTGAAAAACACTTTTTTCCTACAAGACAAAAAACCATACAACCCAACACAGACATGCAAAAAAAAAAAAACAAACCTTATGGCTTGAAGTTAGCTTTCATCGGAAACTAAATATTTTCCTCAATGTTTTAGATTTTCCGAGATCACACTAAAGCGAGGCGGAAAAGAGCATATGCATGAGAAAAATCCTTCCTTTCTGTTTCTGATTTTCCCAGACTCCACAGAGTCATCGGGAAAAGAGCATACACAGAAATGAAAGGTATATATATGGTAATAAAAAACAGAGATCTAAATAAACTGAAATAAATAGAGAGATAAATAACTAAAACTGCAAAAAAAAATTGTATACCTCCAGATCGTAAAACTAATGTAGCTAGGGCAACCGAAAACCTTTCATGTGAAACAAAAGGGTTTCCTCACTAGAACAAATGCTCCTAACATAATAGAGCAGTCTTGTCCACCTAAAAGCAGTCAAAAACATTAGATCTACGAAATGACAGTTGAATGCAGGTTTACTGGCTTCAAATTTGGATCACCAACAGATGCGACCCTCAAATAGCTCCAATACCATGTAGGAATTTACATGGTAAGTTCCTCAGACATAACACCAAAGGAAACATCTCACAAATAAATCACAGATCAATACACCAATATCCTTGACATGGTTAAAACACTTAAAGAGGGAAACAGTCCACGGCCTGAGCCAACGTGGCCACTTCAGGAAATTTATTAATAAAAGAAATAAAATTTACATAAGTTTCTCTAATGAACAGTTATCCTACAAATGACCCTCCATGCTCTTTAAATAGAGATCATGGACCAATCGGGTGTTAAGCCACGGATCAAGTGTCGGTAATACAAGGAGAGAATGAACCGTCGGATCACTTCATGTCTAGAACATATCATGACTGTTGGATTGTAAGTTACAAATGTACATAGTAAAGAAAAACACTTTACCTAACTCTACACTAGACCAAGCTATACTTAGCTATTTCCTATGTGTCAGAATATCCTAACAGTTTTGCTTTCTTAAACTCATCTGGAAAATATCCCTTGTCACTCCTCATGTAAGGATGATAACGATGATGAACATGATACCTGTCAGAAGCAGAACTAGAATAGTACATGTGTCTATCACCTCTCCTATCCGGAGTGTTCAAGAACCTACAATCTATGATCGTGTCACTTTTATCCGACTGGTACCCACTAGAAGACCTACTGCCATATGCCCCATTAGTTATATTGATCTAAGTCGATATTAGTGGCCACCTGCCTATTCTAGTTGGACCACCACCATTGTTTCTTTCATTTTTTTAGTTTCCTTATTGTAGCACAATTTACTATTTTTGGCATTTTTCGGGTCGTGAACTTCTGGAGCTGTTTTGAGGTCCTAAACGATGCTTTTAGGAAAATTGGGGCCAATATGGGACAATGATTGATGTTGGCCACTCAAAATTTGTATTCCTCATATAGATATTTCTAACGACGTATTGTATGCATCAAACGGAGGTCATATGCCAAAGTTACAACCTCGGAATGTTGATGTACCAGTTTACCCAAATGAGGCCCATAGTTTCACGCTTCATCTCCTAGGGTTAGGTTTTTTATTGTTTAGGGTTTTTCATTGTTTCTAAATAATAAATAAGCCTTTCAACCTCATTGTAACATAGTTCAAAGGCATGTAGCCACTACATCTCTTCTCAGAGATAAGCTACCATCACCTGAGCTAGTCTTATTTCTATTTTGTTTGTAAGCATATTTTAGTATTTGATATTAATGAAATGAAGCACTATTTCTACTGCATCTATGTATTTCTCATTATATTTGTAATTTGTTGCATTTCTATTTAAATCCAGGTCGTCTATCCTCTTATTCATGGTTGATTCGAAGTGGTCCTTGTCACTGCAATTCTAACAAACTCGAAAGTATTACTACATTAATCTCTACTTGTTTCTTCTGTTCCTATATGATTTTGTCATTGCCTACTTTGAAACTCCTTATTTATGCCTTCAAGCTTCTCAATGTGTCTACTAAGTCAGAATAATTCCCAATACCACGTTGCGCATCTGATCCATAAGGAGAATCTCATGAATTGTGGTCTACCATATTACTAGTCATCTTGATCTCTTTCCTACAAGGCATCTTATATTAGATAAAAAAAATCATAAATGAACCAATGTACCTTATCCTCATTCGGGGAGGATATATCCAAAAATATCAACAAAATGGTGTAATACATGTATAAACATAATCATAACAACATGTAAGTATGTAGCATATAGATATAACAACATATAAACATTGTTCTAACTATAGTCCAATCCTCAATACATGACCATATCAATCACATACCATGACCTCATGCATGAGAACAGAAACCATACCAATGTACACTTGACAACATGTAAGCAATTGACATGCATAAACAATGCATAACCAATCATACACTCATGATGATACATCCCACAACAACACCATCAACCTTCACATGGAGACATTACTACAACCATGACCAACACCATGCATATGCAATAAGCACATAGACCATAAGCATAAGAAACACATATGTAATTGACATGAATGCATACCAACACATCATCCATCCAGTCCGATGGGTGAACCATGTTTTGATACCACTCTGTAACACCCTCCTCCCACATCTACCCAAGTAACTAGCCAACTCAGGTAAACATCTGACAAAGAGTTACTATGAAATGATTCAATTCCCTATGTGTCAATTAAGAAAGTGGAATCAATGAAACACAACAAAATAGACCTTCCAAACCCACTGCAAAACCCCCTAGATCCATCTAACCTTCCAGGTGACTAGCCCGTGAGATAAGCTAACTTTTTACCTCATTCATCCCCCAGTCTCTCCCATGACATGGGAATGAGTGCGAACTAAGACCCTATAGTCACTCCCAAAGCATGGGTAT
This sequence comes from Pinus taeda, assembly GCA_000404065.3. Classification (NCBI taxonomy): domain Eukaryota; kingdom Viridiplantae; phylum Streptophyta; class Pinopsida; order Pinales; family Pinaceae; genus Pinus; species Pinus taeda. The sequence continues at coordinate 3,806 of APFE031631591.1, forward strand.
TCCCACGTCTGGGGACTTTCACAAGCATTTTTATGCCTACAACTTCGACTTTTGTGCCACTTTATAGGGGCCCAAGGCTCAAGTCACTGCCTAGAACTACATAACACTTCTAGAAATCAAATATAATAGTGGAACAATGATACAAATGTAATTACTTGAATAAGGATTTGACTAGACCCCTACCAACCATGAGATGCATTTCATCAAACATGTCAGAAAGATGCAATCTACAAGTTTAGACAACATATATGAGCATATGGGTCTCATACTTATCTGAGAATCACTAAGAAAGGCTGATGCCTCATCACGATAATTGCATTACCATCTATTAGGCTATATATTCATTGTACATTGAGTTATTAACCAAAACATGATGAGAACCATTCATTTTATTTTCATAAAACTCATTCATAACCAACATATAAACAATAGAGATATATAGGATATAATAGCCATATCAACCACATATAGACAAGTATATTTACCCATAAAATACCAAGGAAAAGGAGAGATCTTATTGATGATTTCATAGGCTGACCAGGTATGGGACTTCCATGAACCATGTGACTATAGACTAGGTTGAACCAAATATTTCATTCATCTAGTCACCCTCGTGCTATATTCCAAGCATGAAGATGGGACCTCATAAAACACATCAATCAAAACCATTCAGGGCTTCTAGAGTCCAAACCACCTCAACCCTCAACTAGTGACTCCACCTCACTGTGGGACATAATTAACCATCACCAGATTGGTATCTACCCAAGATGTCCAAGGCTCCAGAGTATTTGTTCCGGCCAGGCTTCCAGGACTAGTAACTCAACCCACAAATGTTATTGGGCTTCCAGAGAATTTTTCCAACTAGGGCATCTAGGACTAGTAACTCAACCCACCAAGGGCTTCTAGAGCGTTTTTCCAACCAAGGATTCTAGGACTAGTAACTCAATCCAATTTGTTACAAGGTTTTCAGAGTGTTTGTCCAACCAAGGCTTTCAGGAACTAGTAACTCAACCCATAGCCCAAGCCACAAGAAAACAAACAAACAAAAAAAAAGTAAAACCCACAACACCATGACTATCTAGGAAATGGAATGGCTAGGAAAAACCACTAAATCTAGGAAATCCTCCATGGCAATGATATATCATAACCAAGAAACCACATGTATATGTCATGCATGCAAAAAATAGTGAGAAAAACTTACATGCAACTCGGTACTTGCATGAAAAACTTGTTGTAGTTGTTGATCCCGATGTCCTCTTGCGCTTTCCTATTCTTCCTTTTCCTTATTTCTCCAAAACTCCAAGTATGCCACACTCCTCCAAGAGTGCTCCATAAAAACTCTAAGTGTTTGATAGTATGAAAGAGAGAATAGAGAGAGAGATCCAAAAATAAACTGACAAAAGTCTCTAAACTAATCCTCAGAAGATGTTTTATTAATGAGGCCTACATTTTCTTCATTTTCCATTATTTTCCTTCATTTTCCTCCTCACATGCAACCTATGATCTTTCACCTATCATTTCTAATAATTTCCATTATTTTCATAAATAAAATGCCAATAAATTCCACTTTGCCTTTCCAAAGCCTTAGCCATTTCCTTTGCCAAATTCTTTAGCCATTAATTAACCACGAGTGATTTCCATCAATATGTTTTTGCCCAACATTCAACTTGGACTATGTTTCCCATGACTAAGGTCTTATTTTACCTTTATTGATTTTTACATGGATTTTTTACTAGGGATGTTATAAAATACAACCTCAAAACCATCATTCTCCCATAGAGAACCAAGTAGTAAAATGTCAGGATGCAAATGACGATAAAGAGGGAGAAGGGGGGCGGGGTGTATTTCCCCTAATCGCCTGACGAAATCAATGACCGACGTCATATATTTCCTCAATATATTAACCATTCCTTCTATGGCATATCACATAGTTAGGTGAGGTTCCATAATCAAGCTAAACCTTTATGTTTTTAAACAAATACCCTCTAGGGTATAATTGGGCTCATGAAACCATGTTTACATGGAAACTCCAGGGTATGAAAAATATGTATCATCGCAATAGAATAAAAGAAAACATCATGATAGAGATTTCTATTGCTAAGGTATACAAGTATATAAAATCCAAAATCATAACAATGAATAGCCATAATACATTGGTTATCGGTGGGTCTTATAGTATGAATTTCAACATATCAATTTCTGAGGAGGGCCTCTTGATATGTATGTGTGTGTGTTTGTATGTATTGTACCCTCTTGGAAAACTCTTGTATTTAGCATCTTACTCGAACACAACTACACTTCATTACATCTAATGATGGAGATATAGTAAATGGGGAAAATGGGTGCTTCAATTTTTTGTGCCACCTTAATATTTCAATTTAGGTTAGTTTGTATAGGTAACTAGGGTCATAGAGGAGCGTTACTTGTTGTTGTATTGGAAGGAAGTTGCAGTTGTTGTTTTTTATTGAGTAATTAGACTGGTAATTATCTTAGAAAAGAGGTTCCACGCCATCCTTGAGGCCATGGAAATGGTTCGTTTTGAAGAGAAGGCCATTAGGGCCAAGGCATCAACTACTGAACTAGAGAAGGGATAATAAATTACCAAGGGACTATATGAATTTATTTTAAAACCTACTGAGGATTATACATATTAGGCCAGGTATTGAAAGAAGATGAGGGATCTTGATCCATACCTAGTGGCTGAGATTTCCATTGTTTCTTGGAGAGGATGAAGTATTCTGACTCAACCTCTTCACCTCATTCCTTGATTACTTCGTTTAATATTGTTAACAATGGGAATTGTTTTGTAGAATTCTCTTTCTCATAGATGTTAAAGACTTCTGCATTATTAAGTGAGAACTCTCTAAGGGGTGCTTCTTTCTATAATTAGGACATAATATAAACAGATCTTTCATATCCTCAATCTTGTTTTGTTTCACCTATAACATATCTAATTGAGAAGATAGAGAACTAGCCATATTAGTTTTGAAATTTTCAAATAGATTACTAATTTCATCCATTGCAACCCCACTAATAGTTGACTTTTGTATTCTAGTAGAAGCATTTTGTGCCAAATTTTTATTTCTTGTTGATCTCGTTGAGCTCCTTAAACAAAGTGAAACTATGTCACCATAGGATTCCTTTGATATGTCTCCCTTTCCCATGAGGTTCAACATATATAGATAATCATCCTTCATTTCTCTAATCAAAATTGCATTCAAAATATCCTTATCCAAATCACTATTGTTGAAAATTTGTAAGTAGTAAGAAAGGCACATAGATTTGTTCTAGATCACCACATGGGGTGGGAAAGCAAAAATTGGATTCCAATATCAGTAATTTGACTAGAGAAATAAATTATCTCTACATGTAGATAGTCAACCAATATTAGCATGTGAAAGCTCTCATGGTAAGAGTCCTCACATATAGAGTGAAAACCTACTATAAACTCCTCATATGCATGGCTGAACTCATGGAGAAGATATAAACTATTGATTGCGTACTAAGTTAGTTATTCAAGCACATTTTAGGCTCTACACCACCATTTTTAGACACCAACCAGGGCCTAGCAATATGACAACACTTACAACTAAGTTTGTGTTCTATATTTTGTCCAAATATGTGTCTTTGACTATTAGCCTATGTAATTTTGTCCATGTAAAATTATTTATATGTTTATAGTTTAAGCTTTCATACTAGTATATTAGAAACAATGAGGATAACTCAAACAAATTTATTTTTATGTTATTGGTTTGGTTTCCTTAGCAACAAACCAATAAAGGCCATCTATGTTGTAATTTTGTGTCTTTTGAAATAATATAACTCTTGTCATCTTACAAAAAGAGAAAATATTCTCCTTTTGAATATATATATATATATATATATATATATATATATATATAATAATATTATATATATATATATATATATATATATATACTATTGTAGTAGCTATAGAATGAACATGGAGTTTGGTGGTTTACATCCATCTTCTATGTTTTTTAAACCTGTAATCTCCCAAATGGAACAATGATAACAAAATGTTGTAAACTGTTCTCAAACATTATATTAGTCACTACATAAATAGTAAGGCATGGCTTGAAAGGCCATGAATTAATTACTGCATCTCTCTATAGGAAGGTATAGGTTATTTGGTTGCAAATTATTTGTAGTTTCTTATGCATATACAAGAAACAAACTGCCAGTGGTAAACTTACAAAAAGTTACATGTTTTTGGAGAGTGAAATATGATTTTGCATAAGAACCTTCATATCTATTTTCCTCCTCCCTGGCACATAGAAAAAATTTCAAAGGACCTTCGTCTGATATCGATCATCAAAGGATTTTCACCCTCATTGTCAGATTAAATATTTGTGACTCCTTTATTTCTAGTCCTCTACGATCCTTATTTGCTCGATGGTGATCCAATTGATGAGAAATAATTTCTTGATATTTATTTTTCATTCTTGCCACAGATAAATTGTCTTATTTTATTTATTACTCCAATAGAAGCTAACCGAGCCGTTCCTTTAAATAGATAGGATGTAGAGATGAGAGAATTGATTCACTTGGATCTCACATGTCAGATTAAACCAATAAAGCCCCTATTACTTAATTAATTTTGGGATATTTAGGATTTATGTTTCCAATCCACTCATATTGGGTAGATGGCGACATAAGCAATTGTAAAATTTGGAATATTCCAAAATTTTGACTCATATGAGAAGTAAAAAAGTAAGCTTTCGCATTTTTAGGATTATATGTTCCTAGGTTGAGTAGCCCAGAGGCTTAAAAGAATTCCAAAATATTCCAAAAATATATTATGGACAGGAGGAAAGACTTTTCTTTTCTCCATCTCATTTTTAGAATATTCCATAATCTCCAAGGTTGCTCATTGGTTCAGTGATGGGTATTCCAAAGCCCTGAAAATTGTGTGTTTTAGCGATGGGAATCCAAAGCCCTAAAAATATTGTCAAAAATAGCAGTAGTATTCCAACCATAAATATTTCTTTCCCATAAACAATCAAAATTCAGATAGGTTTTTTAGTTGTTGCATAATCTCCTTTTTATCGTCGGATGGATCATTGTATTATTGCCCTTGATACAATACTTTATATCCCTCTTTGTCAATGTATCTCTTTGTCAATGTATGTTTATGCCCCCAAATATAAGAGGGAAACCTTGGATCTGCGTTCATTAGGCCTCTTCTCTTACCTCCCTTTCTCCCTTAATATGCATCTAGAGAGGATTAATCCTTATGATAAGGGACCATAGTTCCAAGATTTTTGGATAGAGAGAGATATGAGTTTGTGATCAGCTACTCCAAATGGGACCAATTTTAGTGTGGCCTCCGTATTTTCCAATAACAACTCCTTGTTTACATGGAAATAATGTAGTTTTGTTGTGATATGACCTAATCTTATCCTTGTATTTGTCCAGAAGTAATTTCATTTTTGGGGTTTAACATCCACGAGATCCCACTCTTGGATAAGATCTTTCAATGTATCTAGTAAAGGGTACCTAACTACACTTACCCCTCTTTCCACATATGCACCTAAACTAAATTGAAGTACCCCGTCAAGACACAACCCTCAATTATGATTGCATCCTTCATTTCCTTAATGGATTTCGAACAGTCCATCTTTTCCCTATCGTTCATCAACACTTATATATTGGATAGTTTGAAATGGTTCACCGTGTCTATATTCTCCAGATCTATGTATATCTAAATCTACATGGTTTTTGATCGACTTAGTTTTAACTTGTCCTTTTGTGTGCATATTTGTCAACCTTAGATTTTATGGCTGCAACGTCAAATTTCAATTTCACTTGCGATTTCTGAGCAATGGAAACAACGTCTGAATCTGTCATAGGTTTCCCTTCAATGAAAATCTCCTTAGCTCCCAAATATGAAATTATCAATATCACTTCTTCAAAATGGCTTCCTTCCATGGACTTGGCTGCTCAAACCTAGTTCAATGGATCACTGCTAGATGAGTCAAAACTTTTGCAGTGCCTAGTTCTTTTAACATGAAATTCATTGGCATGCATCATTTCTATTGCTGCAACCATATTTTCACCCTTGAAAACATCCAAAATGACCTATATAATCAAGAAATTCAACAAACTAGAGCATGATAGAGCAAAGACTAATAAATTGAACAAACCATAGTAGAACAGAGCAGAACAAAGCATGGTAGAGTAGAGCAGGGTAGGGAAATTGAATTCTTGAATTTTTGTGTTGTGTTTATTAAGTTCCCACATCCAAGTCTCAAAGAATTGTACAAGACCTCTTATTCTTCTTTATAGCCTTAAAAAATAAGATAATGCAACTAAAAGATCTTCCTACAATTTTAAAGGATGGTGAATCTTTAATTGTTGTATTGCTTATTTTTTTCCTTTTTCTTTGGTAACTTTCAAATGCAATTTCAGGTATAAGGGGTTGAGAAATTTACAGTTTACTAATATTAGTACAATGTGTATGGATAGATCCATCTGCAAAAATAAGACAAGAAAAACCTTCTACTCTATATGTTCCATAGGATGAAGAATTCAAGGACATTAAGAAAAGTACATTTTATGCAGGAGCACTAAAAGGAATATTCCATAACTTGGTGATAAATGGAGGAGTCATTGAATATTTCTTTACATCGGATAAATACTCTATTGAGTTAAGTGCATATGCATATGATAGAAAATGGGGCTTTGACATGGAGGCCTTTCTTGCATAATTGCTTGCAAGGTATGTGGTTTAATTTGAGATGGTAAAAACATGACTTTACTTTCATATTCCATTCTACATGAATACCTAATGAACTTGATGGGATCTAATATTGATAAATGGAACACCCAAATACTTTGATATGAGATTCTACTTTAGTTGGAAAATATGGACATTTCTTTTATTGAGGAGCACATTGTAATGCCTTGATGGATCCCTCACAAATAAGCCTTCATTTGACAATAATTTTAGTTGCCTTAATGAAAATTAACAATTTTTAACTCTATAATTTTTATATCATCTATTTTAAATCCCTTGTATAATAGGCCTATAATGCAAAAAAAATAAAAAAAAATTCCTCGTCGTATCTTGATTCCTGAGGGCAAAGGATGTGGTCAATATGTGTTGAGTTAATTTATACACAAGTATTTAATTATCAATCTAGGTTTGTAAAACTTGGAGGCAAGTCTACTATATATTGATATCAGATATAATCAAACTTGAAAGACAAGTTTTCAAAAAATAAAGAAGTGCATATTACAAATATATCCTACACTAACAATTTCCAATTCACTTTGTAATGAAGGAAAGTTGAAATGGCTCTTAACTTAAGAGACCTAATTCTTCTTCAATTATTACTTGATGAACATAAATTAGAATCCATGAAATCTCAATATCTTAAGATGGACAAATCATCAATGAAGGGAGGCTCTTAACTTAAGATACCTTTGGTATTTCCCATAATAATTCATTCACCATAATGCTATCAATTGAAGAGTGAAAATACATAAGAAACATTTCTTGCATGTAATCAAAGAAAAACCTAGTTTTAATCCACCAATTTAACAGAAGGAGTGTTCAACTTGAACACCTTGTTATTCCATATTACTAAAGTGGTGAACAAACTCATATTAAATAAAATAGATCATCACAGATCAACCATAAACCAATCTGAAGCAAAGCATATAAACAAGTTCTAAGATAACCAAATTATGGAAAATTAAACTAGTCTAACAAGAAGTGTACTTAGCTTCGAGTGGGGCCCTCCACCCTTGCTTTGCACACTTGAAGGTTGATATCAGAAGCTGAAGCTTTAGTCACACATCCACATTATTGAACAATGAAATAGTAGTAAAGCAGGTTCTTCAAATTAGCTTCAAACTCCAAAGTGTCTCAACATAAAATTATACAAAAGTTACATATATAAGCCATCAAAGTCTTTGCTTTAAATAGAGGTTTTGTGAAAAAAATTGATCTATAATCTTTCTAACAATAATATCTACTCATATCTACCTATATAAGTTGAACTCATCCAATCCATCCCAAGAAATATGGTCAATCCCAGAAAATATCAAAAACTGCCCTATTTCCTAGGGATTTTCTGGATGACTAGTCATGTTTGACCAGCCTTGATTGGGCCTAATAAAGCTTGTTTTGACCAAACCAAGTGGAAATAGTTCAGTCCTAGTTCGTAAGATTTCCATTCATGCATCCAGCTCGAGCACAAGTTTCCTACAAATATGTAATCCACATAGCTATTACGGGAATTTCTGATTCTGTCGAAAATTGCACTTGAAACTCAATTTTCATAAGAACTTCTAGAAATTGCAAAATTAAAATTAAACACCTAAATATGCATAAAATACATCAAAATGAGATGGATGTGGTGGAAAATGGATGGAAAATATAAGGAATAAGTAAGTTTCATTGAGCAAAAATAAACCAAAAACTGAGGGCCAACAATATGCTCCAAATTTCCTTAAAGAAAATATATTCCCAATGAAACAAAAAACAAAGGGCATTATGATAAAGGAAATGCAACCAGGAGGGCAAAGTTGGAGACAAAGGATGATCTAGCAGGGATATTAGCTACAGTAATCTAGGTGGCATGAGAGCATCATGTTGCTATGGAGAATGGATAGTATCCATATGGAGGGTATGTACCCAACAGACCATATATTATGAGAAAATTGATCCCAAATGAAACAGATCTAGAGTATAAAACCTTTCTTTCAAATCCTTGAAATTCTTCCTATTATTAACACAAAATCGGCTACAAGCCACCAAAACCATGCTTGGCATGCACACTCTCTTAACACATTCACCAGGTGAAGTACCTGTGAGAGATACATGAGACTTATGATGGAAGAGCATGTGTAGCTTTTCAAAGCTTTTCTACCAAAATTGAGGAGTAGAGGAAATCATACATTAGACAAATGAAGATTTCAGTCACAAAATTTGCAATTCAAACTTCACAAATTGAGGCAGGGACATGAAAGGTATGCTGCATAATTCAACCCTCAAAAATGTAATCCTTGTGATGCTTTAAATTTTGTAAAGGGAGAAACATTAAATTTGACAAAAAACTCAATAGCCTTTAACATTGGATTGCAACTTATTGAATTTTACAGAGAACAAAGCAGGGTAGAGAAAATTAGGGTAGGGCAATTGAATTCTAGAATTATTGTGTTGTGTTTATTAAGTTCCCACATCCAGGTCTCAAAGAAGTGTACAAGACTTGTGATTTTTCTTTATATATTTCACAAATAAGATAACGAAACTGAAGATCTTCACACTATTTTAAAATATGGTCATTCTTTAATTATTGTTTTGAATACTTTTTTCATTTTTCTTTGGTAACTTTCAAATGAAATTTCAAATATAAGGGGTTGAGAAATTTGCAGTTCCCTAATAGTAGTACAATGCTTATGGAAAAATTCATCTACAGAAAGTAGACAAGAAAAAATTTCTACTATATATGTTCCTCGGGATGAAGCATTAGAGGAGATCAAGAAAAGTATATTTTCTACAGGAGCACTAAAAGTATTATTGCATAGCTTGGTGATAAATGGAGGAGGAGTTATTGGATCTTTCTTTACACTGGACAAATACTCCATGGAGTTAGGTGCATCTACATATGACAAAAAATGGTGCTTTGACACAGACGCCTTTCCTACAGACTTGCTTGCAAGGTATGTTGTTTAATTTGAGACAGTAAAAACATGACTTTACTTTCAAATTCCATTTTTCATGAATACCCAATGAATCCGATGTGATCTAAAATTGATATAAGGCACATTCAAATCCTTTGATATGAGATGCTACTTTAGTTGGAAAAAATTGACATTTCTTCTATTGAGGAGCACATTGTAATGTCTTGTTGGATCCCTCACAAATAGGTCTTCATTTGACAATAATTTTAGTTTCCTAAATGAAAATTAACAATTTTTAACTCTAGCATTTTTACCTCATCCATTTTAAATCCCTTGTAAAAAACACTTATACTTTATAAAATAGAAAAATATGTTCCTTGTCATATCCTGACTCCTGAGAGCAAAGGGATTGGTCAATATGCTCCAAATTCCCTTAAAGAAAATATTTTCCCAATTAAAAAAATAAACAAAGGGCATTACAATAAAAGAAATGCATCCTGGAGGCCAAAGTTGGAGACAAAGGAAGATCTATCAGGGATCTTAACTACAATAATCTGGGTGGCATGAGGGAAACATGCTACTTTGAATTTTGGACAATACCCGATAGACCCTTTACCCAATGGACCCTGTATTATGAGAAAGTTGATTCCCAATGAAACAAATCTAGAGTATAAAATATTTCTTTGAAATCATCATAATTTATTCGTATCATGAATGCCAACTTGGCTACAAGCCACCAAAACCATGGTTGTTGTGGACAATCTCTCAATACATTAACCAGATGGAGTACTTGGGCGAGAGACATGAGACTAAGTGGGCTATTGATGGAAGAGCATTGGAGGCCTTTCAAAGGGTTTCTTCCAAAATTGAGGGGTAGAGGAAATCATACATTAGAGAAATGAAGATTTCATTCACAAAATTCGCAATTCAAACTTCACAAACTTAGGTTAGGACATGAAAGGTATCCGTCATTTTTAAACCCTAAAAAATTGTAATCCCTATGATCCTTTCAATTTTTCAAAGAGAGAAACATTAAATTTGACTGAAAATTCAATAGCCACATTGGATTGTAACTTATTAGATTTGATAGAAAATTCAATAGCCTTTAACATTGGATTGCAACTTGTCAAGTACCTGGTTACATACCATGAAGTAAATTTCTTAAGCCTTAAATATTTCATCTAGGAAGTAATTATTGTTTTCCTAATTGGGAAAGGAAGACTATTTTTTTGGCACCCAAGAACTCTTAAAACAATTTCTTATTAAAAAAGTTATTTCTAAATAAAATTCAATAAATTTAGTTAGAAATGATTCCATAAATTTAGTAAGGAGCTGAGAATGAACATGGAGTTTGGTGGTTTACATCCATATAAAATGTTTCTCAAACCCTTAATCTCCCAAATGGAACAATAATTACAAAATGTTGTAAATATTTCTCAAACAATATATTAGTCACTACATAAACAAGAAGGTATGAGTTATTTACTGCATCGCTGTCTATGAAGGTATAGGTTATTTGGTTGGAAATTATATGTAGTTTATTATGCTTTTACAAAAAGAGTCTATCAGTGGTAAACTGCCAAAAAGTTACATGATTCTGGGGAATGATATTCTTTTATATAATAACCTTCATTTGAGATCCCACATCCCAAGGGATCTCTTTCTTCTGCCACACATCCCAAGGGATCTCTTCTACCAAAATGGCCACGACATGTACTTGGTGTTCTTTGACAGATTATTAGTACAAACTACCTCAGGCTCAGTTACCAATCATATATGACAAGACAACACAAATTCACCACGTTAGCAAAGCAGAAAGTCAGATTAAGATGAAACTACAATAAATTATGTAGTAGTCTATAAGGCGACTTTTTGAAAGTCTTTCTGGAGGATTTTTCCGGTCAAAATCCGGCAGCAATTCATTGGAATCCAAAGTTTGATAGCTAGTTTCTGCACAATCAATGGCTCCCAAGGGTTTTTCAGGGCGCTGAATCCAAATATGCAGTTAAAAATCTATTTTAACTGCTAAAAATCAAGATTTAACCTCATTTTTTCCGCCGGATTCCGTCACCGGAATCTCCAAAAAGTCACATTATAGACAACTCCGTAAATTATTTTATTGTTATATATAAGTCGTTTTTCTTTTTAATATTAATAACTCTTTCTTTTTCACTTTGTTGTGCAACTATTACAGAATCATGTGACATATCTCATATATAATTGGTTGTAGATTGCACTTAGTTTCTTTGACTACAATAATGGTTTGAGTTTGAGAAAAACCAATTCCTCACATAGAATAATATCATATAAATTTTGAACTGATCAATAAGCATTACACGGTTAAAAAATAAATAAAAGAAAAATTATTGTGATGCCTACAGATAATAGGTCAATAACAAGTTTTTGCAGAATTAATGGAAAATAAGTAAAGGGACAGTATATATTTTGTATGTCGATAATTAAATACATCATCAATCAAAAGTGCATAGGGGACCTTATCTTCATACCTTTTCCTTTGTTCCTTGCCCAATAAATTCCAACACTTGTCTTAGGATTTCCATAACCATGTTGGAGACATGATGCATATCCTTGAGACACGAATGTCAAAGGGGAAGGAGCCCTGAAAGAGTAAGCTATACGAATTGCAGTAATAGACCATTCAAGGATAAAATGTACCAAATATGGTGTATTTTCCGTTTGGTTTTATTATGGAATTAAAGGCCTTCAACCAACAATTTCAACATCCTACCCAGTTTGAAATATTTTGTTTTCCAACACTTTTAAATAAATAATTTTTATTTTTTTTCCTTTAGACCAACCACTACAACCATGCACCGCAGAATGATCTGTCACGGAACTTTATTTCTTGACAACCATAGTTTCCAACATATGTACTTGGGGGTGGTCATGCTTACTTGTCTAAGGAGCGTTTTATTCACAAATGTCCCACGTGTTCAATATTTTCCTCTCTCTGACGCATAGAAATTTTTTCAAAGGACCTCCATCTGATCTCAATCACCAAAGGATTTCCACCCCCATTGTCGGATTAAATATCTATGAGTCCTTTGTTTTCAGTCCTCTACGCTCCTTATTTAATCGATGTTGAGAAAAAATATCAAACCTCGATATTTTCACTCACTTTTGAGCCTCGATGGTACCGTCGGGAATGAGCGATGGGCAATGGCGAGCCCCCTCCTCACCACCAGAGACCCCATTCCCAAATAGAGCGAACCATTCTTAGCGACCTACGTTGCTTGCCGCTCCAGGTTTCATCCACACGACTTCATCACTCCAGGGTTTCGTGACTTGTTGTACAAAGATAGGGAAACCTTTCTCTGCGAAATTAAAGGATAGGTTCTATCCCATACCATTAGAACCGCCAACGCGATTCCTGACAGCGCCCCGCCTCCATTTATTGAAAAACAAAAACCATAGAACTCGAATTGAAAACCATAGAACCTGAAAATCTAAGAATGAAGCTCCAACGTTTTGATGCAGTGGAAGGAAGTGATAGTGGAAATAAAGGCGTTCATGCGGTTGAAGGCAGTTGACAAATTGTGGGATCCAATGGTCGAAAACATTTCGATCGTCTAACAATCGATCTAATACTCAGCAGCCGTACATAGTGATAGCGGAGGGTGGTTCTTTCGAAAAACACACCTTACTATGTAAGATACATAATATTCATAACTAATATATAAATATATAATAAATGTTCATAATAATAATGTCACTAAGTAATTTACAATCAATAACTATTTCAATAAAATTATTTTTAATATAATTTAAACATTCCTTTACTAAATAAT
>APFE031631591.1:22553-45416 GCA_000404065.3 Pinus taeda
ATATAATAATATCCATTTTTAAGGTCACAGCCAAGCCAGACACCAAATTGGTGTATGAGACCCCCTTGTTTGTGGGACAAGGGACCCACCTCCGCGCAGCGATTTGACTGCTAAGTCTACGAAGGCATACATACTCTACCCCCCTCTGGTTTTGACCCTGTGACCTCTTAAGAGGAAACACATGCTCTTAACCATCAGGCCCACTCATATATATATACACACACAAACAAACAGTTAGAATATGGTTGTAGACATGACAGTAAAGTTTATATAGCTTGGATATATAGACTGAGCACTTTTTGCTACTGGATAGCTTATAATGCAGTTAGGTGGTCAAGAGACTTGGTTTTCCGATAAGCATGTTGAAACCACCTAACCAGGATCTATATAGTTGTAACTTGCTTACTTATTTTATAATAATAATAACGGATCTACCAAGCTTAACAAAAAAATATCAACATTACATTATTAAATAATAATAATAAGTCAACGTTATTTAAAAAATATAAAATTGCATACTTCTTAATCTATAAAATCAATTTTTTTAATATAAATGATAAATTATTTCTACAAAATCTAAAATGAATCATTCTTGTACAAGACATGCACGAGATCTCAACAAGCTTCCAATTAAAAAACAAGGATCAATTATTAAAACATAGTACATTACTTAAAATCTAGCAAACCATTAAAGATCAAGCTTCCAAAAAAATACAAATTAATTATTAAAAAATAATACATTATCTAAACTCTGACAAACCATTAAAACAATAAACTAGTTTTAATAAATTATGTTTAATACTTGAAACAAAATCATGAATCGATACATGGATGTTATTTGTATGGAAAAGCTAACAAGCTTACCATAGAGCATTAAATGCCTGCTTACATGCGCTTTCGATAGCCCAATAACACACACGCGCGCGGTGACTTGATAAATAAAAAATAATAACATGTATGTTATCAAATTATCGAAGGCGCATGTAAACAGGCATTTAATGCCCTATTGCAAACTCGTTAGCTCTTGACGTTATTTGCAAATCACAATTGATTAAAAAAATCCCTACACGTGCACAAATGTGTTGCTAGACAAATCGAAGGACACTCAAAATATTTATGATGGATTATACTGTAGAATCTAGACTATATTAAAAATGATGAATGACGTGAAAAGACACTGCTCATGCCATTCATATTGAAAATCTCATTTATATGATACAACATTTTGAAAATTGAACAGTCCTACGACCTCCCATCAATAATATGATACAACATTTTCAAAATTGAGCACTGCTATGAAGTCTTAGTACGATATGACTGTAAACCATATCATTGCAAAATAAAATTGTAGTCTCATAAATCAATCAAATTTCAAATAAATAAAATTTAAAACTTTTTAAAAATAAATTAATTTGATTTTTGAAAATTAACATTATGCATTGTCGTGTGATTTTTAAGTCAATTAATTGATGTTCAAAGCATAAACTAATGCGTTATACCCTGCCGCGGAGGGATAATAAGATTCCAGAGAATTTCCACGCGCTCAACTGAAATATTGAAAACTCCCAGTAGAAATTTTCACATTTTACAGAACTTTAGGCGGAAAGAAACCGAAAGAATGAATAAAGTTAGAGGAAGTTTCATATATATTGGATTCAACGCTGATTATGAATACAAAAGTGTGTGGGATAAATCTCTTATGCCTGGCCCGTCCTGACTTGTTCGTTGGATCTCTAAAGTTCTGGAAATCTGCTTATGCATTTCTTTTTTCGTCTTTTTCGTTCGGTAGTCTTTTGTTGTTCTATTGAAGACTAAAATCCAAATAGACGGCTACCCAGAGGGCAAACAAATTAAAAAATAAGGATTATTTATTTCTATTTTGTTAAGCTAAAATGGATAAAACAGAGAACCAAAAGGAAGTATGACATCCAAACTAGCTGAGGGTACAATAGTTGATCACTATGGTGGTTGGAAAGTTAGGGATGCATCCTATGGCTTGTTTCGCTGTAGAGTATGGTTGGTGGAAAATTAGGATATTGACTGAAAAGTTTGATATAAGTTTACTTTGAACTTAATTTATTCATTTCTTTCCATTTAAACGGTTTACTTTGAACCTAATTTATTCCTTTCTTGCTATTTAGAGTTTTATTATTTTAGAAAATATTAAATTACTATGGCTTTCCTAAAGCCAGCCAGATGATATGCAGTTGCCTTTAGTTAATTTTTAGAATATGATATGCAGTTGCCTTGAGTTAATTTTTAGAATGTTACTATATAATATTCCAAACCAAGCTTAATATAGCTAGAAATTATAATTAGTTAGACATGTGGAGTTGGCTAAACATAGAGAGTAGTGATTGAGTGTTGAGTCAAGTTGAGTTAAATCATAGACGATTTTGAGTGTGTGATTGCATATGGTACCATGTCAAGATATTTTAGGCAATTAAATAGTTGAAAAAAGTTAAATACCCTTCACCTAGCTCAATATAAGCATCATGTTTTGTGTGATCAATAAAAAAAACAGCAACTTATGTTTTATGTGTGAATTTATGCTTTGTTTCTTGTCATTCCAACATATTGTTAAGCTCCATTAAGTTTTTCCCAACTACTGCCTACAATTACGGAAGTGAACTGCAGTAATTTTCTTAATTTTTAGAAACCAACTGCAGTAATTTCCTAAAATTACGAAAATCAATTTTAGTTAATTAATTTCTTGTTGGGAGCTTCTAAAGTGGTCCATTACTCCATCTAGAGTTCTCTACCATGATCTATGGAACACCTAACACATAGCCAACAGAAGCTTTATGGAAGCTTGGCTATATATATTTCTGTTTGGTCCCCAAGCTTGTATCTCGCTATATATATTTCTGTTTGGTCCCCAAGCTTGTATCTCAATTTCCTTCGGGTTTACACCATTAAGTTGAGAGAGCAAAGCTTGGAAGTGCCATACAGATGCGAGTTTTTGTGTGAATTTGGTAAATCTAAGGGCTTTGTAGTTTTTACTCTATTTTTATCCTCGCCTCTTCAACTTTAACGTGGAGTGCCTAGTATTGAACTATTTTGGCAACTACACAATATGTGGGAAATCCCGATGACACTGTTTACTGCAGTTTCTTCCTGATTTCCGTGTAGTGTTTAATCTTCCGCTGGAGTTACAAGACAAATGAAGGCACAATCAATACATTTATGCACCTCATCCAAGTAGTGGTGCTTGAAACGTCTTAGCTTACAACAGTTTCAGTTCAGTTGTTGAGGTGGCTCTCAATCAAGTTACTAGTTAAGGCCACATACACAACATTCCAGCGAGTACAAATTAATCTCCAAAAGTCATTCACTCAGCGAAATTTATCAATGTTTAACCAGAACTTGTGCACAGAAAGGTTGTTCGGTATCAAGCATACTTTTTGACATGTGAAGCAGGTTTTAATTAGCCAAGAGGGCTGCGTTCTTTGTAAAGAATTGGAGAAACAGTGAAAAAGTGCATCAATGGCTGGAGGTATTTCTTTTTGGGCATTAAAGTTTATTTTTGAATTCTTTTTCCGCATTATGGTAGAATCGTTATAATTGTTACGTAGCAATCATATGGTATCAGAGCCTCATTTTATCTCTGCCTTGGTGTGTGCAAATTTACAACATGCTTTAATTCTATTTTATCTTGTGAGGAATTATTGTTGTCATTTGGAGTAATACTGATATTTATTGTAGTTTTTACTCATACTCTGTCACTTATAGTTCTCTTATAGTTTTGGTTATATTAGTGCGTGCAAATTTACGACGGTGCTTTAATTCTATTTTATCTTGTGAGGAATTATTGCTGTCATTTGGAGTAATACTGATATTTATCGTAGTTTTTACTCATACTCTGTCACTTATAGTTCTCTTATAGTTTTGGTTATATTAGTGCGGAGTCATAAGGAGTTTATTTAAGATGTCATTTTGACTTATTCTTTTTACCAAACATTTCTTGTTACTCTGGTTAAATAAATGTTTATAATTTTATAAGTAAATTTTTAAGTGCTTCGTTAGTCCAGTAATTGTTTCCGCTTTTCATATTTTTTTAATTGCTTCATATTAAACTGTATATACGCCATTTCACATAGCATAAAATGTGAAGTATTGTGTATATTTTTGTTTATGCAATTTATAATAAATAATGTCTAGTGATCCATATAATTTTAATTGATTAGAGAATAGACACAACATCTCTAATTAAATAATATTATATATTATGATTGGTTAGGATCACATAAAGGTTACTTCTGTAATTAATTATACTAAATATAATAAATTTTATCCTACAGGAATTTTTATTATATTTATGTAATTAATTATGATAAAATATTCATAACTTACAGGAATTATGAATCAAATACTTTTATCATAATGTTCTAAACTAAGATAGAATTTATATAAAATTATAAATCATAATATACTCTTTAGAATCATGAATTAAGTGAATAATTTGACAAATTCTATGATAAAGAATAATTGAATATGCTTAAATTAGAAATTTGGACCACAGGGAATTTTTGTCATTAAATTCAATTTTGAGCGTGATTTACATTGGTAAAACATGAAATTTTATTTAGGCCTCAATTAACTTAAGCATGTGATCTTTAATTTTATGCAGCTGTACAACCTGCAAATTTCTCTAAAATTCATTGGGATATCCCCGAACTTAATGCAGATAACTATAAGGTCTGGAAGGAGAGGGTTTTCCTTCATTTGGGGTGGATGGACATAGACTATGCTATTATGAAAGATGAACCACCAGCACTCACTAATACCAACACTACAGTGGACATCACACTTTATGAACGATGGGAGCGATCCAATCGCCTAAGCATGATGTTCATTAAGACTAAAATTTCAGCTGGTATTCATGGTTCCGTTGATCATCATGAAAAGGTCCAAGACTTGCTGAAGGCCATTGATGATCAATTTGTCACTTTAGACAAGGCACTAGCAAGCACCCTAATCATGAAGTTCTCATCCCTAAGGCTCACCAGTGTGAAAGGCGTGTGCAAGCACATCGTGCAGATAAGGGACACTGTGGCTCAATTGAAGAAACTCGAGGTTGCAATATCAGAGTCCTTCCTGGTAAACTACATTATGAACACCCTTCCACACCAATACGGACCTTTTAAAATCTCATACAACACACATAAGGATAAATGGTCAATAAATGAGCTCATGACCATGTGTGTTCAAGAGGAAGAGAGACTAATGATGGAACTATGAGAAAGTGCAATGCTGACAATGCGTGGAAAGGGAAAATCTCAAGCCAATCAAAAAGGGAAAGGTAAAGTACCTCTCCAAGTCGATATCAAGAAGGATTCCAAGGGTTTCTTCTGTAAAAAGAAGGGACACATGAAGAAGGAATGCACCAAATTTCAGAAATCGCTTGCAGACAAAGGTAATTTAATCTCGTTTGTTTGTTATGAATCTAATATGGTTAACGTCAATACTAACACATGGTGGATTGATTCTGGATCAACAATTCACATTTAGAATTCCTTGCAGGGTTTGCAAAACCTAAGGAAGCCGGTGGGAAGTAAGCAAAGCATCTTATCAAGAAACAAGATGGGCTCACATGTGGAAGCTATAGGAACATGTTATTTAACTTTAAGTGGTGGCTTTGTTTTAAAATTACAAAAGACCTTTTATGTTCCCAGTTTTTCTAGAAACTTGATTTTTGTCTCTAGGCTTGTACCTTTTGGATATTCCTTTAACTTTTCAGAAAAATCCTTCAGTCTATTTTATAAATCTGATTATGTTGGGAATGGTATTTTGTCTAATGGTCTTTACTGCATTAATTTACAAAACAATGTCACTTATGATTCAATGCATGTTCACACTGGCACTAAAAGATGTGTTATTAATGAACATTCCTCTAAATTATGGCACTAGAGACTAGGTCAGATTTCCATAGAAAGAATTAAAAGATTGGTAAATGAAGGGGTGCTTAACACTCTGGATTTTACTGATTTTGAGAGTTGTGTGGACTGCATAAAAGGAAAGCAGACCAACAAGTCAAAGAAAGGTTCCAATAGGAGTTCAGACATATTAGAGATCATACATACTGATATATGTAGTCTAGACATGGACTCACATGGTCACAGATACTGCATATCCTTTATAAATGATTACTCATGATATATGTATCTCTACATGCTTCATAAAAAGAGCGAAGCATTAGATGCCTTTAAGATCTTTAAGGATGAAGTAGAGAAACAATGCGACAAGCAAGTTAAGATCGTGAGATAAGATAGAGGTGGAGAATATTATGGTAGATACAGAGAAGATGGACAAGCACCTGAGCCATTTGCAAAATTTCTTCAAGAGCATGGGATTGTTGCCCAATACACCATGCCTGGTTCACCCAACCAAAATGGTGTAGCAGAAAGAAGAAACCGAACATTATTGGACATGGTGCAGAGTATGCTTAGAAGCTCCAATATTCCTAAATCCTTGTGGACTGAAGCACTTAAGACAACAATGTATATATTAAACCGAGTTCCAACCAAGGTTGTTCCTAAAATTCCATTTGAATTATGGAAAGGTTGGAAACCGAGTTTGCGACATATGCGCGTTTGGGGATGCCTGTCTAAAGTGAGAATTTAGAATCCACAAGAGAAGAAGTTGGACCAAGGACCATTAGTGAGTATTTCATTGGATATGTTGAAAGGTCTAAAGGTTATAGATTTTATTGTCCATCTCACAGCACTAGGATTGTGGAATCAAGAAATGCAAAGTTTCTTGAAAATGAGTTGATCAGTGGGAGCGATCAAACCAAGAACATAGTTTCTGAGAAGGATCATTCAGAGTTTCAACCTTCCACCTCAAGTGATAGATTGGTCATTGTTCACAGCACCCCTCAAGTACAAACTGGTGGTGAACAAGCAATTTTTGAAGCTCCACAAGCTGCTGACGACATTCCAGTAGATCAGGTAGTTTAAGAGTTGCCAAGAACTTTTGAACAACGAGCTGAACCACATACTTCCTGATGATTATGTTGTGTATCTACAAGAATCTAACTACAACATTTGAGTCGAAAACGATCCTGAGTCCCTTTCACATGCTATGAGTTGCAAAGAATCAAAATTATGGTACGATGCCATGAAGGAAGAGATGAATTCTATAAAGAGTAACAAATTCTGGGATCTTGTTGAGTTGCCTAATGGTGCAAAAGCCATTGGATGTAAATGGGTCTTTAATACAAAGAAAGACTCACTGGGCAACATTGAGAGATACAAGGCAAGACTTGTTGCTAAGGGATTCACTCAGAAAGAGGGAATCGACTACATGGAAACTTTCTCTCCTGTATCTAAGAAAGATTCCTTGCGCGTTATTATGGCATTAGTAGCCCATTTTGACTTCGGGTTGCAAAAAATGGATGTGAAAATGACATTTCTTAATGTAGATCTAGAGGAGGAGCTTTACATGAAACAACCTAAAGGATTCCCCTTTAGTGATGGTGAGCAATTGGTTTGCAAGCTCAAGAAGTCATTATACGGTTTAAAACAAGCATCCCGCCAATGGTATTTGAAATTCCATAATGTAATTCCTTCTTTTGGTTTTGTAGAAAACATTATGGATCAATGTATATACCTAAAAGTTAGTGGGCGTAAAATGTGTTTTCTTGTTTTATATGTCGATGACATTTTGCTAACAACCAATGATAAAGGTTTGCTACATGAGGTGAAACAATTCGTCTCTAAATATTTTGATATGAAAGATATGGGTGAGGCATCTTATGTCATTGGTATTAAGATCCATAGAGACAAATTTCGAGGCATCTTGTGTCTGTCTCAGGAAACCTATATTAATAAAATTTTAGAGAGATTTCGTATGAAGGATTGTACACCAAGTGTAGCTCTGATTGTGAAGGGTGATAGGTTCAATTTGAACCAATGCCCGAACAACAACTTTGAAAGGGAACAAATGAGGAACTTTCCATATGCTTTTGTTGTCAGAAGCTTAATGTATGCTCAAGTTTGCATAAGACCTAACATTGCATTTGTTGTGGGAATGTTGGGACGATATCAGAGTGATCCAGGTTTAGACCACTAGAGAGTTGCAAAGAAAGTAATGAGGTACCTTCAAGGAACCAAAGACTACATGCATATGTATAGACAGAGAAGAAAATTGGAAGTAATTGGCTACTCATATTCTGACTTTGTTGGATGTGTTGATTCATGCAAATCAACATCAGGATACCTTTTTATGATGACTGGTGGAGTTGTATCATGGAGGAGTGCCAAGAAGACCTTGATTGCCACTTCCACTATGGAAGCCGAGTTCGCCTTCTACTTTGAGGCTACTTGACATGGTGTATCGCTTAAGAGTTTCATTTCTAGGCTTAGAATTATGGATTCTATCTCTAAGCCATTGAAAATATATTGCAAGAATTCAGCTGTTGTTTTTATGACTAAAAACAACAAAAGTGGGAGTCGAAATAAACACATCGACATTAAGTATAGCTATAAGGGAACGTGTTAAAGAAAAGAAAGTGGTCATTGAGCATGTCAGCACTGAGTTGATGATCGTTGATCCTTTGACTAAAGGCATGCCACCGTTTAAATTCAAGGATCATGTAATGAATATGGGACTTGGTTCCATTATGTAATTTCTCATTGTATGGACAATATTATTTGAATGAAATTCTTAATTATTGTGATGTTTTTCTCATATTTATGTGCACCTTAATTTGATTTGAGAAAATTCAATTGTGTAGGACCAGGAATAAACATAAGGTTTATTCATTAAGAAATTGTTGCCACATAAATTATAATAAGAATAAATACATAGTAATACATGGAAGATAATACTCGTCATTAGAGGACTTATCCCCATGATTCATGTATCTATTACTTAATACAGATTATCAATGGGTTTTGAGATGAGGCATTAAGATTGGAAGTATGGACCAAGTGGGAGAATGTTAAACTCCATTATGTTTTTCCCAACAGCTGCTTACAATTACGGAAGTAAACTGCAATCATTTTCTTAATTTCTGGAAACCAACTGCAGTAATTTCCTTAAATTATGGAAATCTACTGCAGTTAATTAATTTCTTGTTGGGAGCTTCTGAAGTGGTCCATTAGTCCATTTGGAGTTCTCTACCATGATCTATGAAACTCCTGACACATAGCCAACAAAAGCTTGATGGAAACTTGGCTATATATATTTTTGTTTGGTCCCCGAGCTTGTATCTCAATCTCCTTCAATTTTACACCATCAAGTTGAGAGAGCAAAGCTTGGAAGTGCCATAAGGATAAGAGTTTTTGTGTGAATTTGGTAAATCTAAGGGCTTTGTAGTTTTTACTCTATTTCTATCCTCGCCTCTTCAACTCTAACACGAAGCGCCTAGTATCGAGCTATTTTGGCAACGACACAATCTATGGGAAATCTCGATGACACTGTTTACTGCAGTTTCTTCTTGATTTCCATGTAGTGTTTAATCTTCCGCTGGAGTTAGCAGACAAATGAAGGCGCAATCAGTACATTTATGCACCTCATCCAAGCAGTGGTGCTTGAAATGTCTTAGCTTACAACAGTTTTAGTTCAGTTGTTGAGGTGGCTCTCAATCAAGTTACTAGTTAAGGCCACATACACAGCGTTCCAGCGAGGACGAATTAATCTTCAAAAGTCATTCACTCATAAAAATTTATCAATGTTTCACCAGAACTTGTGCACAAAAAGGTTGTTCAATCTCAAGCATACTTGTTGACATCTGAAGCTGGTTTTAATCAGCCAAGAAGGCTGCATTCTTTGTAAAGAATTGGAGAAACAGTGACAAAGTGTGCATCAATGGTCGGAGGTATTTATTTTTGGGCATTAAAGTTTATTTTTGAATTCTTTTTCCGCATTATAGTAGAAGCGTTATAATCATCACAAATTGGTATCAGAAAAAATAACTAAAAATTCTGTAGCCGCAGTTGGCAGAGTTTTCAATTGAAAAATCGAAAGTTTCACCGCAGCTGTTGAGCAATAAGCCGTAGCTTGTCGGCTGTTGAGCAATAAGCCTTAGCTTGTTTATTTTTATTTCTGCCAGCTGAAAGGAGAGTAGCTGGAAAATTCTAACGAAGCTTTAAAAAATAAAATCCACTCTGTAGCCGCAGTTGGCAGAGTTTTCAATTGAAAAATCGAAAGTTTCACCACAGCAGTTGAGCAATAAGCCGTAGGTTGTTGATTTTTATTTCCGCCAGCGGAAAGGAGAGTAGTTGGAAAATTCTAATGAAGCTTTAAAAAATAAAATCCGTTTTTCCCGTGATTGACCCGTGATTGAGAAAGAAAGGCAGAGAATAAAAAATAAAAAAAAGGCCATTGGGACCCCATATGCTGATAGTCACTGCCGCGGCTCCGCTAAAGAGTGTGCAACAACTCTGGGCGAGTACGAATATCAAAGGTGGCCATACTTTTTTGAAAGGGAGTTGTCTATAATGCGACTTTTTGGAGATTCCGGTGACGGAATCCGGCAAAAGAAATTGAGGTTAAATCTTGATTTTTTGCAGTTAAAATGGTTTTTTAACTGCATATTTGGATTCAGCACCCTGAAAAACCCCTGGGACGCTTTGATTGTGCAGAAACTAGCTATCAAACTTGCGATTCAAATAAATTACTTCCGGATTTTGACCCGAAAAACCCACCGGAAAAGCTTTCAAAAAATCGCATTATAGACAACTGCTTTTGAAAGTTACGTGGCCATGTTGAGTCAAAATCCACTTGCATAATCCGAAGATAATGGAGTCAGGGAAGCTTTACATTAAAGTCGTTTTTTTATTACGTGAGGTTTATTAAAGTGTTTTTTAAAGGCTTAGTTAAAAGCTTTGAAGAGTTATTAAAGTGTTTTATAATTAAAAAAAAAAAAAAATTGTTTTGGAGAGCAAGGTTTTGAAATAAGTTCTTTTAATTGGAAAAAAGAAATTGGGAATTTGCAATTTTTTTTTAATCTCGTCTTATGTAGTATAACATCTTTTATTGGTGAAGATTATGCCTTACGAGGGCACATATTAAAAATTGTATTTTTTTTCTAGGGGGCAATATGGAAAACAACATCATGCAATCAACAAAGCAACTATAAGAAAATGAATGAAAATGGTCATGGGTCACAAAGCGCGACTAAAGAAGACTAAGAAAATGAATAAAAAAGAAGAGGTAGAGATTGTTGCCATGGTTAGAGAGGTTCACAGTGTAGCCAAGGAACTGAAAAATCTAGTAGAAGACAAAGAAGAAATCGAGGGTGATTGGTGTAACTTTGATATGCTACTACCTCCATTTTGATCATTGGGTTATCAAGATGTTAACTTTTCTTATAATTAAAGAGTTAATTGAGTATGAATTTAATAACCCATATGATGAAGTATGCGATGCTTTAGCATTGAATTTTATAAAACATGCATTGGATCAGAAGTGTTTGTGCAAGGTA
This sequence comes from Pinus taeda, assembly GCA_000404065.3. Classification (NCBI taxonomy): domain Eukaryota; kingdom Viridiplantae; phylum Streptophyta; class Pinopsida; order Pinales; family Pinaceae; genus Pinus; species Pinus taeda. The sequence goes on from APFE031631591.1 coordinate 33,985, forward strand.
GCAAACGCTACAACTTCCAAGGAAGCATAGAAGATCTTGGAAGTAGAGTTTGACACAAAGGAGAGTGACATGTAGCGGCAGGTTATGTCACAAGCAAAGAAGTCAGCGGCAGATCTGAGAGTATATGAGCAAGACTCTAAGAGGAAAATAGAGCTTGGAGAATCCCACTCAAAAGTAGATGATGGTTGTCAAGACCATAAAATTGAAACCCCTTATGCAAACATGCATATGGATGTAGTAGATGCAGCAAAGATTGCATAAAGTGAAGTTGAAATTGTCAATGAAATTGACAATGAGCACATGCATGCTCGAATATCCCACCATAGCGTGGATGAATATTATGTTGATGTTATGTGTGGTTTCTTTTTTGAAACAAAGATTGATTGTGACAATATGATAAGCGCAATGTTTCATGAAACATTGAAGGGTGAAGCTGCCATTGTAGTAGTAAGATATGAAACAGTTGGAACTACTCATGAAGTAGTATGTCACCTAGTAGCAGCTGATGATTAAGAACATGATAAAGTGATTGAAGACTTTTTGATGAGAATATCCACTAACAACATAACAGTGGAAGACAACCTCCATGCAGTTGAAAAGAAGGAAGAGGCAGAGAAGGAAGCTCTCACTAAAGAGCATATTAAAGATGTTTTTAACATTGTTTTTGTATATACATGTGTTCATAATAGCATGAGTAAAGAAGTTGAAAGCAAAGTTGTTAATAAGTTTCATGTGGATTTGAAGCTCATTGAAGAAGGGATTCAGAAACCATATGACAAATTGAAGCGAAACAAACTCATGAATATAAAGCACAAGAAGCAAAGCAAAGAAGAGAGTTTGAAGATGCAATGTTTTGGCAGCAGCCCATGGTTGAATGAATATTTGAAGAGGAAGGTGTAGAAGACATCATCCAATTATTTTTCAGAACAAGTTCAAAACGAGTCAAAGAAAAATTACAGCAACAACAAGTGAATAATAAGAATCTTCAACAAAGAATGAAGCAATTCCGATGATATAGAATATGGAAGCAAAGAAAAAGAAAATGCAAAATTGTAAAATTCTTGAGTCATTAAAACCCTAGGTGAAACATAAACCAGCAGTTATGTTTATCTGATAGTTAAGTGATGTTGATTCATACGGTCGTAATTAAGAGAGAGTGTTAGAAACTGTAATTACTCTCACATGTAGAGTTTGCTAAACATAGAGAGTCAATGATTGAGTAATTGAATATTGAGTCAAGTCGAGTTAAGTGATAGACGACTTTCAATGTGATTACATATGGTTGCATGTCTAGATATTTTAGACAATTAACTAGTTGAAAAAAGTTAATTACCATTCACCGGATTCATTGTAACCATCATATTTTGTGTGATCAATAGAAAAACAACAACTCATGTTTTATATGTGAATTATTTATTTTGTCTCCTCCTCCTTTCTTAAGAATATTCTAAACCATAATTGCGAAACCATACTCATTTAAAAATTGATTATCTTTAAAGTTTCCCCAATAAAATTGAAATTGCATGCAGCATTGACTATGGTCACGTGCGGTGCAACGTTCAAAAGTGCGCAGCGAGTCACTCGAAACGCCCTACGCTCACGAGGCCACTCTAAAAGTAATCTTAAAAAATGGTGAGGATTTTATATTTCTATGCATCTCATGATAGAGGTTCCAATCGTCACCGTCATATTAAAAGACCCAGATGCGGCAGGTTCGCCGTGGGTCGTGATCATGATGTAGCAATGCAATGAAATGAACATTAAATTCATAACTAAAATTTATACATTCTCGGACTTCCATCACATGCAAACACAGAAAGCGACGACATTCATGGTCCATGATGATAACGTCAACCTTTTATATGAAGGTGAGTGAATCGTTAGTGAAATCTCAATCATGAGATGCATAGATGCTGACTGAATATAGAACTAGTTTTTTAATTGGAGTTATTTTTATAATTAGGTTGTCGAAATATCTTTTGGCTATGAATTTTATTTTTAATATATAAATAATTTCAGCACATTCAAAAAACATTAATTTTCAAATTATGTAATATTCACAGCTCTGGTATAATTCCACCCTTCCGTACCAATATTGGGAGCGAATTTAACAAAATATTCACAAATAAAAATTGGAAAATTTCATAATAGAAATTTTTGTATATAAAAATTTTTGTGATTACTAATTTTATTATCTGTAAAAACTATTTTATATTCTTCAATAAATGATAATACTACCCAATACATTAATGAAATTGTAGTCTCAACCCTAATTAATTAGGGTGTCTATATGCGACTTTTGGAGATTCCGGTGACGGAATCCGGCAGAAGAAATGAGGTTAAATCTGATTTTTTGCAGTTAAAATGGTTTTTTAACTGATATTTGGATTCAGGCCCTGAAAACCCTGGAGCCATGATGTGCATAACTAGCTATCACAACTTGGGATTCCAATGATTCCTGCCGGATTTGACCGGAAAAAAACGCGGGAAGACTTTCAAAAAAGTGCATTATAGACTACTGCAATTTTAAGCGATCACTGTTTCCGTACAGATGCACTGTAATTGCCACGATGGAATTTCAATTTTTTTTGCCGCAGTACTCCATGTGAACCGAGCTCCAAGATACCTAAATGGATGGAGTGAAGAGTTCTTAATGGTAGGTTGGAATATTAGATCTGCTTTTCTATTATTGGGAGTATAATATAGTCTCATCTGGTTAGGTTTAAGAAAGCGGTACATCCTATCGATATAACTAATGCATTACCGTACAGTCCACCACACCAAAATGGTATAGGTGAGGTTGACTATCTTAACTGTGCAAATTGTTCTCCCATCCATATATTTTTTAAAGAAACCTGACGTACTCATACACGGAACTATCAAAAACGATTTCGAGTTTAACGAGAAAATTTCCTAATGAACTGCAGAGAAAACCATGGTTGAAGTGAATTGATTGATTGATTTGAATGATTTTCAAGAGGCAATAGGCTAATGGCAACTCCTATTTCCACCCTTATTGAAATATAAATGCAGTCTTACATGCAAGCGGAATAGGAATTGTCTTGCATTTATATTTCCCTCCAAGTTGACTTTGGCATGTTAGCGGCAAGGCAACTCCTATTCCCCTCGCATGTTAGACCGCATTTATATTTCAATAGGGGTGGAAATAGGAGTTGCCATAGGCTAAGGATCAAGAGAATAATAAAAGAATATTTTTATATTTTTTTGATGCTAGATTTTTTATTATGGATGTTGATAGAAGTTTATTTAATAATTTGGTTGATTTTATTTTTTTCAAATAAATGTTGCATATTGTTAATTTTTACATGGTTTTTATATTGACTGTGGATATTTTTATAGACTTCACATTCCATAACAAAGTGTCACTTAGTCTCTACCACAACTTCATTGCAAAATATGCAAGTTTTCTCTTTTCAAATTTTTTTTGGTACCCCTCTTCCTACTAGTCTCACATCTAAGATTGTTGCGCCTTTTTTGTCCCAAATTTTCTATATCAAATGTCTAAGAGTGACGCAATGGTTAACGGTACAATGAGTATGTATATCTAATGTTGTTTCACAGCTTTGGTCACAAATTTTCTATATCAAATGTCTAAGAGTGACACAATGGTTAATGGTACAATGAGTATGTCTAAAATATGTTTGCCCTTTTTCTTTCATCTTTTTCCCAACAATTGATTCTTAGCTCTATCATGCTCCCAAAAATCTCGGTCATGAGGGTGTTGACCATAATATTGTGATAGTTATAGGGGTTATTGATTAGCCACACTAGTAGTCAAATGTCTAAGAGTGACACAATGATCAATGGTAGAATGAGTATGTCTAAAATTTGCTTGTTCTTTTTCTCTCATCTTTTTCCCAACTGTTGATTCTTAGCTGTATCATGCTCCCGAAAAGCTTGCTCATGAGAGTGTTGGCCATAATATTGTGATAGTTAAAAGGGTTATTGATATCTCCATTCTTAAAGAGACAAATAACCAAACTAGTAGTCCATTCTCCGGGAAATCCATGCTAGATGACCCCATCGAAAATTCATTTTATGTGAGCAAGAAGCTCAACTCCCCATTTTAAAAATTCAACTTGAAGCCCATCAATGTCCTCCTAGATTCCTAAATTCCTTATTCCTTGCTTGATATCGTCCACTATGAAGAGCTCCACTAATGTGCTCCCTATTGGAGGAGTGTCTATCTCATGTACCTGCTTATAGAGGAGCCTTCTATACTCTAGCCATTGAACGTTTGTAATATTGTTTTCAATTTGCTTTTTCCTTTATTGTAGTTCTCTCCAAAATACTTTGGGGTAGTGTTTTCTAAGAGATATTAACTCCTTTTTTCTTACACTTACAATTTTTTTTTTTCCATTGTACTAATTTTTAGTTTCACTTGTTTTCTTTTCTAAATTTTCTCTCTTTTAGCGATCTTTTGGCTTCCTTGCATTCTTCATCATACCATACATTTGACATAAAAATACTTGTATCCATCTTTTTGGGATAAGATCTTTTGCATGCACTTAAGGTCTTCTGAATTGTTTAATTGAATGACTAATATGAACATGAACACCCACCTTATTGGTTATCACATCTACAATGTTACTTTATCACCTAAAGCTACCACCTAAAATGAAATCCACATTATAAATGGTTTAGAAGTGAATATACTAGTGGGGAACCTAAATTAAATAGTTACTAGTGGACCTATATAAAATGAACAGTGATGTAGGATCATTCAACTCGAGGAAAATCATTGTATTTTAGTAGACATAGGGGGTCACGTGTTTTCAAGCTGGTTTCCTAAATTAAATTTAATTATTAATGTTTTGAGTGATTTTAATGAGAGAAGCTAGAATAGGGAATTAATTGAATATTGTGATGCATATTTGTAAATGTTCTCAAATGCAGGAGAACATGAGAGAATTAAGATAATTGAGAGATTGAGGGATTGAGAATTGATTGTAAAACTCAGATTAGGAGTCAGTTCATGAATTTATGGATTAGAGAGGAGTTTTAGGAATGAAGAAGAGATTTAGGAATTTTGTTAAGGAAATTATGGATCTAAACCAGAATTGGTTTTAGAATTCCTTTGTATAAATGTAAGCCTAAAAGACAAAAATAGAGGGTTAGAATATTAGAAGCTAGATAGATAGTTGTGATAGGTTTGATTGTAATCTTATGAGTAGAGTGTACAACAAAGGCCACTGACATTGAAAATCAAACCAAAGAGAGTCTTTTATGTAAATATTTGGTTATTAATAAAACCAACTCAATTCTGAGTTCGAATGTGTATTTCGAGTGTCAAATGATGAGAGATGACTGAATTGGAATTTAGTATAAATATGTGTGCAGGTACAGTCGAGGCAAATACACAAAGGAGGAGAAGATATAAAGGATCTTAATGGGCATTGAACGATTGCAAAACCAGAGTAATGGTTGAATCGTTTGTGAGTGAAGAACTCACAGAGTTAAGCCAGGAGGAGTGCGTAGTGGAATAGTGAGGACGAGAAACCTTTGAAGGAACCCCAAAACCCCAAAAGAACATTGTAGAAAGGCAGATTTATAAAAACACAAGTGGATATTGGGTGGAAGAAAGACTGTAAGTGGTAATTTCCCCATTGGCTCTGATTCCATACACCATTTGACACCTAGCACTCGGGAGGAGAGAGGAAACCACTTTATCAGGCGGTTATTCTCTGTGCTTGGGTCTCACCCGAATTTGCCACCAGCCATCGAATCCGCTAGGTGCATATCTACGGTAGAAGATCATTGGGTGAATTTTGGATCGGGAAAGGAGTTTGACCATTGGATCAGAACCAAATCAACGGTCGCGATCTAATCGCAAATCGGAGATTGCAAAGGGCAAGTGACAACGGACAATAGAAATGTGATGTTGCGATGGGTCGATACGCTCATCGCTGATGAAGAATTGATCGGAGGTATCGGGCATCAGCAAGTGATGAGGAGATGAGCCGATAAGCAATAAGCGATTGGGATAAAAGGCATACCCGAAGGAGTTATAGATGCGGGTGGAATCTATTTAAGATTTGATCTTGGCTTTCTGTTGGGTTTCGACGTATTCTTGTGTATAAGGGTTGTTCTTTGGGTTTTTATTACAAAAGCGCAGTTAACACTTTCGATAGAAGCGATGAAGCGATGAAGGGAGAAGACCCGAGAAGGTTATAGGCATAGTTATATAATATTGGAATCTGATATTGCGTTATCGCATATCGGATGCGACAGAGAATGTGTCAATGAAACCTCGTGGAGGAGTGATTAGCGATAGCAATAAAGGGACATTTCGAGAACTGTGCAAAGGCTAAGGAATAAGCAGAAAATGTATGTTACACATGGGTTATGTGATTTCTATTATAAAAGAATTATAATAGAATTAAAGCGATATGAAGGGTTGGTGGTTTAAGTCATATATAACCAATGTTAAAGAGTGGGGAGAATTATACATGCGGGCATAAGGTTAATGAAGGTTTAGAAGGGTGAATGAGTCTCGATATTAACCTTAATGAAGGTTATGAGGAGTTTTAAAGTCCTTATAGTCTATAAATCATTTCAGACCATTAGATAAAGAGGTCTACACCATTGATGGTTGAAGATTTGACTCCTTAGAGAGTTAAAATTCCTGGGACAAACAACTATATGCATAGACATATGCATATTGTGGGTAAAGCGGGGGTAACCCTGCGTCATTTGGTATCAGAGCATAATTGTTATTGGAACAATTGATAGAAGAACAAAATAGGGGAATTATGTAGAAAAGGACTTAGAACAGAGTTGTGTTTTAAGATGTGTATGCAGGCAAGGGAGATCAGATTTTAAAGTGACAAATAGTAGGCACACAAAGATGATGTGGAGCAGAACTTGTAGATGCAAAAGACAAAGGACAATCCATTCAAAGTATAGGAAATGGTAGAACAAGATCATGTAGAGATCTTGAAGGTGAGATAACATGTTTTGTTTAATTTGGATTGAATACTGGAGAGTTGTGGTTTTTTATATTGACACACAGGTGATAGCATAAGGAGGTGAGAAGATTGCAGCAAGCCTAGAGCAAGGAGTGCTCAATTTGTTCCAAAGGAAAGAACCAGAGAAATGCTAAAAGACTGAGCTTAGAAGAGAGAAGCTTAGTGAAGCATGTGTATTAAGGAGGAGACTTGTTACTGCAGAGGTATTGTTGTAACTCAGAAAGGTAATTCCACAAAGGATGTGGGTAGAATTTCCAAGGTAATGAAGGAAACTGCTAAGACTTTCTAAGTGAAAGAAAAAGAGGTCAGAACCAAGTATTTCATGGTGATTGAAATACAAAAGGACAATTGTGTTCTTGAGAAGGTGCAGATGGGTTGAAGCCTAAAGGAGAAGAGAAGAGTGCTCAAACGAGGTTCCAGAGATAAAGAACCAAGTTCTTGCCAAAAGACCAAGTACAGAGGAAAGCTTGGTGAGGTAAGTGGCAACAGGGAAGACTTATTGATGCAGAGGCTTTAATGTAGCTCATAGTAAGTGAGTAAGGAGCTCACGAAGATAGAGAATAAGATGGCTACTGATAGTCATACCAAAGGTTCTGAGGAAGGCTACAATAGAAGAAAGATGAAGAAAGACGATGCTAAGGGAAATGGCAAGAGGATGAGTCAAGAGGAAATTGACAAAGAGATTGTAGAGATGAAAGAACAACTCAATGTATTGATGATGCTACTTGAGGAAAACCAGAGACAAGGTTGGGTCTTGAGGAAAAAGCGAGTGAGGTGGCATAAACTACAGAGAAGGCTACAAAATAAGAGAAGTCAGCAGGTGAATATGCAATTAGTAGAAGATTGATGATGCTTGAACAGGTAGTGGGTGTTCAATTGAGATCTGAAGAACTCAGAGAAGCTGAATTGGAAATGGAAGTGTCCATTTGTGAACCAGAATAGGGCGAAGTTCTGGGTGAAGAGGAAGAAATTATTGATGACTTTCTGAACTGTTGAACAAATGTAGACCATCAGGAAAATGTAAATCATTGTATTGTTGAATCTAATAACTTTGATGTGATTATAGGTTTTGCAGAGGATGAGCAATATTTTAAAGTTGTCAAAAGTATGGGAGAATATCTTTCAGAAGATAAAAACTCTGAAGTAAAGGAAGAGGGGTAATATCTCTTAAATGAGAGAATCAATGATTTATTACAACAAAAAGAACTTAATAATGCATTGATATTTGAAACTATGACAACACATGAACACTTTCTTGTGAAAGAAGGAGATGAAATTCAGTTTGAAGAACTGATATGTAAAGCAACAGTTGGGACTGTTGAACCTTGCAAATTTCAGATTGATAATTTTTGTATAAATCCAAGAATCATAAGAAATGATGAAGTACTTATGAAGTGTCACAGAGAACTTGAATTGCTGGAGTATTTGATGGGAAATTCAGAGTATGATAGCATGATTGCAAAGGAAGAAGTTCATTTCAGTGGACAAGAGAAAAAATACATCATTGAAGTAGATGGTGTGGAGGAAAGACTAACTAATAGTCTTGGAAATACTTTAGAGAATTCTTTAAAGAGGTTGAATCAGCATACTGATGTTCTGATAGAAGAGGAGAAAAAAACAGACCAACATATTGATGTGTTGCCAAAGGAAAAGGAGGCACTGAGGCCTTATGATTTTTATTTTAACAAGTGTTTTATGAGTGGAGATTTTGTTGCAGGTGTTGGAGGAAATGTGGCATAGATGGAAAACCAAACAAAAATGGAAGAAGAAGATTCTATGGAAGAATTTAATCCATGGAACAGACATGTTCAATTGCTGGAGAGAATGCTGGAAATTTACGATTCATTGCAGACAGAGCTAATCTTGACAAAGGGTAAGGATGAAAGGGAGACAATCAGAATAATCAAAGAACAAGTAAGAGTAAGTGATAGCATTCGACAACTCCAAGGAGAAGAACAACAACTTGAACAGTTAGTGGACAACAACAACAACCTGAAGTAGAGAGAAAGAAATAACGGTGAATGGCGGAATATGGACGAGTCCAAGGATGTGCTCGAGAAAGAAATTGAAGAAATGTGGAAGTTAATGATGAAGCAGTTCATATGGAGGAAAATGATAGCAACATGAAGGATGATCAATCAGAACTTGAACCTTGTTGACAAGGAGAGGAAGATAAAGCAAAAGACAATAGACATGAAACAGCAAAGGTGCAAAGCATATGGACAGCTACACACTAACGTTTGGGACCCCGGAGGTTTTATATCAACATATGAAGACACATGATCAAGAGATCATGAAAATTTTCTATTTTGGGAGTCTAATGCAGGAGCATTCAGCTCAAGGAAAATCAATGTATTTTAGTAGACATAGGGGGTCATGTGCTTTCAAGGAAGTTGGTTTCCTAAGAGTGAATTAAATGCAATTATTAATGTTTTGAGTGATTTTAATGAGAGAATCTAGAATAGGGAATTAATTGAATATTGTGAGGCATATCTGTAAATGTTCTAGAATGTAGGAGAACATGAGAGAATTAGGATAGTTGAGAGATTGAGGGATTGAGAATTGATTGTAAAACATAGATTAGGAGTTAGTTCATGAATTTATGGATTAGAGAGGAGTTTTAGGAGTGATGAAGAGATTTAAGAATTTTGTTAAGGAATTTATGGATCTAAACTAGAATTGGTTTTAGAATCCCTTTGTATAAATGTAAGCCCAAAAGGCAAAGACAAAGGGTTAAAAAGTTGGAAGCTAGATAGATAGGTGTGATAGGTTTGATTGTAAGCCTACGGGCCGAGTGTGCAACAAAGGCCACTGGCATTGAAGATCAGAACAAAGAGAGTCTTTAATATAAATATTTGGTTATTAATACAAACAACTCAATTATGATTTCGAATGTGTATTTCGCGTGTTGAATGATGAGTGATGACTGAATTGGAATTCAATATAAATATGTGTGCAGGTAGAGTCGAGGCAAATACACAGAGGAGGAGAAGAGACAGAGGATCTTAATGGGCGTTGAACAATTGCAGACCCAAAGTAATGGTTGAATCATTCATGAGAGAAGAATTCACAGAGTTAAGCCAGGAGGAGTGCGCAACAAACTAGCAAGGATGAGAAAAATTTGAAGGAAACCCAAAACCCCAAAAGAACATTGAAGAGAGGTAGATTTATAAAACCACAAGTGGATATCGAGCGGAAGAAAGGCCGTAAGTGGTAATTTCCCCGTTGGCTCCGATTCCATATACCATTCGACATGTAACACTCGAGAGGTGAGAGGAAACCGCTTTATTGTGCAGTTATCCTTTGTGCTTGTGTCTCACCCGAATTTGCTGTCAGCCATCAGATTCGCTAAGTGCAGATCTATGGTGGAAGATCATCGGGAAACATTCAGATCGAGAAAGGAGATTGACCGTTGGATCAGCACCAGATCAATGGTCGTGATCTAATCGCAAATCGGATATCACAAGGGCAAGCAACAGCAGACAATAGAAATGTTATGTTGTGATGGGTCGATATGCCGATCGCCGATGAAGTGCTGATTAGAGGTATCGGGCATCGGTGATAGCAATGAGGAGATGAGTCGATAAGCGATAAGTGATTGCGATAAATGGTGGACCCGAAGGAGTTATAGATGTGGGTGGAATCTATTTGACATCTGGCCTTGGCTTTCGGCTGGGTTTCCACGTATTCCTGTGTATTGTGATAAAGGGTTGTTGTTCAAGTTTTTATTACAAAGGTAGCGGACCCGAGAAGGTTATACGCACAATTATACAATATTGGAATTTGATATTGCATTCCTGCATATCAGATGCGACAGAGAATGTGTTAACAAAACCCCACGGAGGAGCGATTAGCAATAACGATAAAGGGACATCTCAAGAACTGTGCAAAAGCTAAGGAATAAGTGGAAAATGAAAGTTACACATGGGTTATGTGATTTCTATTATAAATGAATTATAGTAGAATTAAAGCGATATGAAGGGTTGGTGGTTTAAGTCATATATAACCAGTGTTAAAGAGTGGGGAGAATTATACATGCAGGCATAAAGTTAATGAAGGTTTAGAAGGGTGAATGAGTCCCAATATTAACCTTAATGACGGTTATGAGGAGTTTTAAAGTTCTGATAGTAATGAAAGGATGGATTAAAGGTTAGACTTTCTTAGTCTATAAATCATTTCGGACAGTTAGATAAAGGGGCCTAAACCATTGATGGTTGAAGACTTGACTCCTTAGAGAGTTAAAATTCCTGGGATAAATAACTATATGCATAGACATATGCATACTGTGGGTAAAGCAGGTGTAACCCTACGTCAAATAGCTAGTAAATGTTGATATGCTTCAATTAAAAAAAATATATGAACAGACTTACTTCATACTTCATGATACATATCACTTTAATAATATCAAAAACTCATAAAAAAATAACTAAATTATATTATTAT
>APFE031631591.1:45625-58391 GCA_000404065.3 Pinus taeda
AAAGACAAAAATGCATAACTATTTTGGAAATAAATCCCAAGCTTTGATTTGTACTATAATATTATGATATTCTAAAATATCCATTGTAAGTTAAACCGTTACCATTCACGAAATAATTAGTAATAATTAAATTAATATTCTACAAAATCTATTCTAGAATAAGCATTCATATCTCAATAAATATTACTTCAAAAATATTTTCTCAATTATATATTTATCATAGCTATAGATCTAGCAAGAACACTTTTTATAAATCCCTTTAGGGGTTTGATACATCTCTCCCCCTCCCTCTCTCTGTATATATTCCTTTTTAAAATTGCATTTTTAAATGAATAAATTGATTTAACTCCTTGAAAATTCTTTAAATAGATGGAAGCAAATAGCTTAAACATGCAATTCCAATAAATATTTGCTCCATTCAAAATAAGCCCTTAATATGTCAAATGTTAAAGTAATGATACTTGAAATATTATAACAATAAAAATTTAATATTTAAATCTTTCCATATAAAAATATTTTTAAATACATTTCAATATTACATTCAATCTTCACACTTTCAATTATTTCTTCTTTGTGCACATTGAAATATTTTATTGTGGTTGATGTGTGTGTTTATGTATGTCTTATTTATAATGATAGTGAAATATTTTTACCATTTCTTTTTTGTATTGGGTTGTAATATCAACAACCAAGGCAAGAACAATTACAGTGTGGGATAATGTTTATAATATTTTAAATAAAACTAACTAAGTAACTATATATATATGTTTTCCACTTTGATTATAGCCAATATTATTTTTTAATTTAAATAATATCTTACTTTTATTTTAAAAGTAACACATGTAAACTCCACTTTAAATATGGATGGAATTACACATCACCTTCATATTGAGTTGTAGAAAAATCTTTTAAAATGCAAATTCATTTTATAGTACAAAATTTTTAAAAATTAATTCTCCAATAATTACATTCCTTTAAAGAATTGATAAATTATAACTAAGATATATTCTTCTTTATCTCTCCGATGAAATGTTTTAATAGAAATTGAACCAGATTTATTTACTTCTGATGTCTGATATTTTAAATTAAATTTAACAGAGTACAACCATTGTGAGGATACTCACTATACTAATTATATGAACTTTCATCTCCCTAATCCGTAGTTATGAACTTTCATCTCCCTAATCCGTAGTTATTTGTGTTTGAGAAAACTTTTTGCATTGTGATATCTGAGCATTGAACTGCTTGCATATTGTGAAAACACAAATAATAAAACAAATAATTTCTTGTTGTTAACAAAAATTAATGGTTGTACTTTTTATTTGTCTTTCAAGTATAATAAAACAATACCAGTTTGTTCGACATCTCATTCATTATTATTTTCTTGAATTCCTCTTATTAACACAAGTTATTTTTATAAAAAATAAAACTAATAAAACCGTAAAACATATAAGCTAAAGTTCTAGAGATTTTATTCATTTTACTTGTGTCATTTTCGGTCTCATTCGCAAAGAGAAAATAGAATTCAAAGTAGAGCCAGCGCTAATCCAATGATTAGGAATAAGAACAAATTGTAGTACAATGAAAACGAATCCATCTAGTGTTTATAAGATCAAATCAGAGCAGAACTCATTCGTTGTTTTAATTGATTTTTTAAGGTGATAGTTAAAATGGTTTTAATTCTTTAATTTATTGTTTAAGATGAGTTGATATTAGCTTAAAAAAAAATATTTTTATTATTTTTTAAGGACTTCACATATTTACACAAGGGGACTGTAGATTGAGCTTCTGGGAAATAAAATGTAAAATAATAATCATTTGAAATGTTATAACAATACATATTTAATTTTTTCAATTTATTATAAATATAATAACCATATTATTATTATTTTATTTAAACCATATATAATATGTTAATTTTTATAATTAATAATTTAAGTTCTGAATATGGGATTTTTTATTAATAGATTATACTAATACATGTTAAAAAAATTATAATATAAATTTTAATATATTCATATATTACTTAATTATAATATTGAATATTTATTTATGATGCCATATTATTCTTTTAATTACTATTAAATATATTTTTAATGTTTCAATTAATTTTTTAAAGTAAATTTACATTGAGGTTCATATAATATCCTCATAATTAATTTTGGTAGAGTTGATAATATTAAATGATAAATTAGTTTGATATGGCTATTAAAATGATTTATTATGTATTGAATTGAATATGGAAATATAAACAATATCATTTTTTTTGTTGTTGTGTTTTATTTTTTATTTTTTTATTTTTTATATTTTTAAAGGAGTCTGAAGTTAGTATAAATTATCTTATTGCATATGAATAAAGTATTTTAAATGTATAAGTGAGAGAAAAAATTTACAATTTTTTTAGTGGTTATAATTAGTAGACCAATTAGTAAGTATATAATTTATTAATAAATTTTAAGTAAAACTATTATAATAGAGCAAATTATTTTTTTAACAATATTATTTTTATTATTAAAAGAGACATTTATAATCATGAATGGAATTATAAATCCCTACATAATAAGCCTTCAACTCAATTATATATATATATAAGAGTGATAAAAATATTAATTACAAGAAATGAATAAATTAGGTTCAATGTAAATTGATTACAAATTCTCTAATCTTCAAGTTAACGAGTCGTAATATGCACCTGTAACTTCCAAACAACTGTACTCCAATGATGAACATTTTGTCCATGAACATTAGGGGTTTGGGGAATCACTTCAAATTACTGGGTCTTAAACATGTTATTATGGATACTCGACTTTTCATTGTTCTTATATAGGAAATTCTTGTTGACACACAATGGACCATTGCATATTTCAATAAAAATTTCCCATTATGGCACATAGTTGTTGTTGGTTCTATGCACAACCGTACTCCCATGATGAACATTAGGGGTTTGCGGAATTACTCCAAATTATTAGGTCTTAAACATGTTATTATTGATACTTAGCCTTTTATTGTTCTTATATAGGAAACTCTTGTTCACACAAAAAGGGCCATTGCATATTTTACAAAAATTTGCCCGTTGTGGCACATAGTCTCTGTTGGCTCTATTGGTACTTATAGGGGCGTAATTGTTATGTGGGATCTTGGTCGAGCACATTTTCATGCTTTTAGTCTTTTTGGAGGAATCTTATTAATGTGACACATTTGAGGCATCTCTTGTCTCATACATAATCTTAACATGTATGCACCATGTCAAGAACATACGTCTTTCTAGGAGAGAATTAAACTCTGCAATATCCTGAAAAATTAGCGGGCTTATTCTCACTGGAGATCTGAACACCACTCTCATGGCGTAGGAATCTTGGGGGACACACTGCAGAACAGTTCCTCTCATAGATTGTCCTTCTAATCTCTTTGCTGATAATCATTTGGTAGAAGAAGACCACAGTGCGAAACGACTTGATAGATTCTTGGTTCAAGAAGACTTGATTGAAAGGCTTGGCAATTTGAAGTGATCGATAGATAGGTCCTACATTTCTTATCACACTCCATTTATTCTTAGTTGGAGGATGGATAATGTTCAAAAGGGGCTTCCATTTAAGTTCAACAAAGCATATCTGGATGATTCATAATATAATGACATGGCACTCTCCCTTTGGTTTGATATGTCTGCTATAAGAGAAGAATAAAAAACGAGAGCTATGGTTATAAAGGTCAACATAATAAAATCAAGAACTAGAACATGGGAAAGAATTAAAAAAAATCAACTGATTGTGGAATTACAAAACATCTCCAGCAACATTTCTATTTTTGGCAAGTCCATGCAGGGGAAAAACCCGACTATGGAGGATCTGGATCATCTAAAATTATTGGAAGAAAGGAAAAATGACATCCTAAAAATATAGGAAATTACCTGGAGACTCGAGAGTAGAGAAATATGGTTGTGCGAGGGAGACCATAACACCAAGTATTTTCACAAGTATGCTACCCATCGCAAGAATCTCAATACAATCTGGCAAATTGAAACAACTGAGGGACATTTAAAAAACCACCACACCTAAGATACAAGAAGAAGCAGTGAAAGTTTTTTAACACTTCTATAATGCCAGGCAGGATGTAGATTTTGATGATCAAATGTGAGCTCTAAACCTATACCCAACTATGTTTGATGACACCGCCAATGATGAAATTTATAGTCCTGTCACATTGGATGAAATTTCTCAGACACTAGGATCCTTTGAAAAGGTTAAAATCTGTGGTTCGGATGGATGGGTAGTGGAATTTTTTATACATTTCTACAAGTTCGTGGGAAAAGCCTCTTGGAGGTTGTGTAAGAACCCAGGACTGGTGGCATGATTGTGGGTGCCATTAAGTCAACTTTCTTAGCCCTCATCCCGAAGACCTCTTCCCAAAAAAAAATGGATTATAAGCCTATTTCCCTGTGTAACATCCTATACAAGCTGATCTTTAATGTTATTGCTAGGCGTATCAACATGGTTAATTCCCCACACATCTCCAGAGAACATTTCAATTTTTTAAGCAACCACCAAATTCGCGATGCTATTTTTGTTGCATAAGAGGGCATCCACTACATCCATTCATGTAAGAAGAAGGCTGTGATAATGAAAATCGACCTTCACAAGGCTTTCGACTATGTGGATTGGTCATATGTGAGGCGTATTCTCTATAAGATTGGTCTCAGGTCACAAAACATGGAGTGGATCATGGCCTGCATGAACTCAACATGTTTTTTTGTTCTGATCAATAGACTCTCATCATCTTTCCTCAGGGAAGGTCGAGGCCTCAGATAGGGATGCTCTCCTTGCCCTCTTATATTTTTACTTTTCATGGATGGACTTAGTCTCAAAATTAAAGAAGCACAGTTTTGTGGGTTTTTACATGGACTACATATTTCTAGGTTTGTCAATATTACTCACTTGTTCTTTGTAGATGATATTTTAACCTTTAGATTTATTTGGGAACATGATTCCAAGAGTCATTGCCAACAAAATTACGTCCATTGTGACCAACTTTCTCTGGAGTGGCACTAGGACTCCCGCAAAACTACATCTTTGTAAATAGGTCGATTTGGCTATTCCTAAGGAATTTGGCGATTGGGGATTCCTAGATAATAGAACATTCGGGCAAGATCTATTGATAAAATCCTTTTGGAGAGCTTTGAATGGTCGTGGAATATGGAAGGACATCATACACAAAAAATACTTAAGAGCATTTGATATGGAGGGTTTGTTTAGGAATAACATTTCTTTTAGAACTAATGGGTCCACAATCTGGATAAGCCATATGAAAATTATCCTCTGGTGGCACATGAGGCTGGAGTGGGAGTTTGGCATTGGACGAAAATTATGATTAGTTCAAGTAGCATCAAAGGTATGAGTAGAGAGAAGAACATATAGGGACACACTTTGGACATCATAAATAGAAAGGGATATATTTTTCTAGGTCAAGAAATAAGAGGATATCAAAACGACTTTCCTATATGGAAATAAGCTACAAACATGGGACTGGTAGGACAATGGGACATTGAATGGAAAGAATTTACCACTTCCCTCAGGCAAACTGGTCTTTTTCACAATTCCCTGAGTGACAACATCATATGGAGTGGGAAAATGTACAAACATACTCCCATTGTTGTTGAATCATAAAGATTCTACATTATATAGATATACAATCTACAATAGTCATCTTGGTTTTACATGGTATGGAAATGGAATATCCTACTTAAATTAATTTTATTTTCCTGACTTGGATGGAAAAATAAAGTTCTGACATGGGACAACTTACTTAAAAGAGTTTGATATGGTCCCGGTTTTTGCACCTTCTATGGAAATTGCATAGAATCTGGGGAGCACATTTTCTTCTCTTGTCCTTCTACTACATAGGTTTGGAGTAATGTCACTCATTTTGTGAACACTCCTCTAAGCATGGCATCTAACTTAGAACACATCATGTCCCTCTGGTCTAATTAAATAGTTAAGAACAAAGAAATGCTGATATATATCATTTGGGAGATTTGGAATGCTAGGAATTATCATATATTTGAGGGACATCATATTGAAAACAACAAAATTTGTTTCAGAGCAATTTCTTGAATGAACACCATACCACATGATACAAAATCACATAGGATCACAACGAAGATAAGGAGTCCACCAAATATAACATTGCCTTCAAGATTGTTCGATGGTGCATCACAAATCGAGTTGTGTGGGTGTGGAGCAATTCTTAAATTTGAAAACAATACACAATACAACCTGTCTTGGAATGGTGGCCCTAGAACCAAAACGAAATCAGAAATCATTGTACTTTGGGGGATGCTCTTGTTTGCCAATGAGAAACAACTAAATACCATCAACATATATGGAGACTCCAGATCTCTCGTAGAAGGAATATAGGGGCTGACTGACTTTGAGCTACCTCTATTAACTGGATGGACCAATAGGACTAAACATATGCTCAACTCCCTCACATCCTACTCCATTAAACATATATACAGGGATGAAAACAAGGAAGTGAATTCGTTGTCAAAATAAGGTTTACAGGGACAATATTGAGTCATGAATTACAAACTATCAGCGAACAAGCACATTAGAGAGGAAGGCATGATCATATTGTCATAACAACCTGATCCTATTTCTTTTCCCTTTATCTAGCTTTTTTTTTATGAACTGAATGTCATATACAATATTAATGCTTCGTTTTGTTGTTTTTGGAACATGTGAACTTGGATATGATCAACATTAATGGTTGGATTTGGATTTAGGGTTGTTGTTATTATCACATCATGACTGTCAGAACATCTTGAATGTTTATTTTCATATATATGTCCTCTAATGTTTATTTTCATATATATGTACTGGACTTTACCTAATATAAATAAAGCCATCATCTTTTCTGCTTAAAAAAAAAAAAAAAAAAATTGGAACAACCGTACTATGAGGCCAAACAAGCAATAGGATGTAAACATAACTTTCCAACCACTGTAGTCATCCAACAACTTTCAATGTTATAATTCTTCACTTGGGTTTTGTGGTTTTATTCATTTTAAGCAATTTTTACACCTTCATAGGCTAGTGTAGTGTATGTTTTGAGATGATCACTGAACTTGTTTATTGATTTTTTTCACAACCTACTAATGATGTTTCGTTGTGGATTTCTTTGGAAGTAGACTTCATAGCTGAGGTTTGGGATTTGGCAAGGATTCTGCTACATCAAACATGGGTTGCCTGTTGCAACCTTTTCTATTTGATAGAAGACAATGTCCTCACTTAATAAATTTGATTCATCAATGACACGCAAATAGCTTGAATTGAAATGCGAAGCAGTGATATCCTTAGACAAAAAGAATATGGGGAGATGGATGTTACAACAGATAGGATCAGAACCCATCGAATCCGCAAAACATTGAGGAGGCTACTATATTCATGTTAGAAAAAAAATTATGTAGAGAGGTAGAGGGTAGAGGTTTCACGGAGCTGATTTCACGCAACTAGATTTCACGCACCTAGATTTCACATAGCTATACAGAGGCTTAGTAAAACACAGAATTCACTTATGACAAAAATACAGAGTAAAATAGAGTAAAGCTTGGAGCAACACCATAAAAAATAGTATTAAATTATAATTCATGAAAATACATTCTTATGAGACTGCGACTCATCCACCAAGTAAAAACAAGGTTACAGTGATTTACACTTCACCAGTGGTTGAGGAGTAACATGCAGTAAAACATAGTAACTATTGTTTTCACACGCCCACCAAAATTTGCTCCATGATTTTATCCTCACAGATTCCAACTGTCTAACTTACCCAACCTCTCTTGCTTTCTAACACAAAATGACTTTTACATCCATATTTATCTCAATATACAATTTTACATTAACACATGATAGAGCAAATAATTAATACGTTGTTGTTGTTGAGTGTGAACAGTGATCGTGCAGGTGTTTGTGGAGTATGGGCAATAGTCACGCAATAAATTCTTGCTCGTATTTACTAAACTTCATTAAATTCTTTAACTTCTGTGATGTGCTGCGAAATGCTTTGCGTAGTACTTCTGTTCTGGCGTTTGTACTTCCATCTTCAAACAAAGACGCAACCTACAAAAATATTTATGAAAAGTATAGTTACTGTCAGGGTGTTTAACGTAGTGATTGGGATTAATATTTCCAACACTAACCCTTAATCACAATTTCTGCAATTGACAATTCCCAAACAATTTCTGCGATAAGCAAAACTTTCACCTGCCAATGGCTTTGTGAAGATATCAACAAATTTTTCTTAAGACCTATAGTGCTACAACACAATTTCATCATTGTTAATCAACTCTCTGATAAAATGATATTTAGCATCAATACACTTGGTCCTCTTATGAAAGACAAAATTTTTTGACAATGCAATTGCTGAGGTGTTGTCATAGAAAATAGTTGTCATTCCCTCTTGGTCATGATGAAGATCCCTCAACATCCTTCTCATCCAAACTCCCTGACACAGTGTTGTTGTTGTTGTACCATATTCAACTTTTGTTGTTGATAGTGACACTATTGGCTGCTTCTTAGAGGCCCATGAAATGGCTCCGAAACCCAAATCAAAAACGTATCTTCACGCGCTCTTTCTGTCGTCAACACTTTTTTCCCAATCACTGTCAGTATAACCAACCAGCCTAAAATTACTTGTTGTTGTGTACAAAACACCATATTATTTTGTCCCATTGACATATCTTAGAATCCTTTTCATTGCTTGTCAATGTGTCTCCTTGGGTGTCTCCATAAACCTCAACACCAAACTCACTTCATATATTATATTTGGCATAGTAACAGTCAAATACATCAAGATGCCTATCATGCTTTTGTATAATGTGAAATTGACATTTCTATTGCAATCTTCTTTGCTCAACTTCAACCCCATGACAATTGGAGTTGGTGCGGACTTATTGTTCTGCATTTTCTATTTTCTTGAGAGATAAAAATGCCATCTCTATTTTCTTCACTTCTATGCCCAAAAAATATCTTAACAATCCCAAGTCAGTCATTTCAAATTTGTAGAATTCCTGCAAAAACTCCGATAGATCTAGAATTCTAGTTAAATTAAACACAAGTAATTTTTTGATATTCAAGAGAGGAGAGAAAGAATTTGCTCCGTAAAATCAATGTATTAAATTAATGAACAATATTAATACATGAGCAACCAAACCTCTAATCCCAAAGGGAGGTAGTTATATAGAAATTGCCGAATCTAGAAAACTAAGAAAAAACTAGTAAAAAACTAGAAAAGGCTAAGAAAAGCTAAAGGGAGGCCTAAAATAGCAACAATGACTCAAGACAACCTATGCCAACTATCATCCACGAGGAAATCATGAGGATGGGCACATTTCCCAAGGAAGGAAACTCTAAAACATGCTAAAATGGTCTGAGGGACCAAATCCTTTGATTTAAGGGGAATCTTCATGTGGGGCGCCAATCCTCAAATAACTCAAGTGGATGAGGTGTGGTTAGGTGTGAACATGCACTTAGATTTCTAAATGGTTTAGGAAAGTGGTTGGACCAATATTTCCATAATATTAAGCCTTTAAAGGAAATAAACAAGGGAAAGTTGGTCCACCGAGCTAGTTTACCAAAAACCAAGTGTGAACGTGATTTTTAGTGCATGTGGCTAAGTCAAGGATACTTAGGCTAAAAAATAAATGTAGATGTTAGGATTATATTCCAACACCGCCTTTCATCCTAACTCACTTATCTAAACTGAGTCCCGGTCAAGATGCCATGTTAGGTACTCAGGTACAGTAAATAAAAGATCCTCATAAAATGAAGAAAGAGGGAAAACCTCATGGGAACACCCCTCGCCCCCCCCAAAAAAGAGAGGAAAAAATGGCTAAGTGGCCAGAAGGGCCTACTTAGCTATCTCCACCACTCCAATCATATCTCTCAGTCCTGAAAATTTCTTGTCAGTGAAAGACTTGGTGAAGATGTTTGCAACTTGATGCTCAGTGGGGCAGTAATGCAATGATATGACTCAGTCACGGATCAGCTCGTGGATGTAATGCATGTGAATATCGATGTGGTTGGTCCTCTACCTCTGAACTGGATCAATCGATATCTGAATGGACCCATGATTTTCACAAAATATGATAGTCGGAAGTGGATACTAAATACCAAACTTAGAGAGAAGCCCCTGCAACCAAACAGCCTGTGTAGTTGCATTCACTGCACCTTTATAATTTGCCTCGGTTGTAGATAAATAATTCATGGATTACTTCTTGCTAGACCAGTAAAAAGGCTTTGAACCAAAGTTGAAAACATAACCAGAGGTGGACTTGTGGTATGTACCATCACTAGCCTAATCAGAATCTGTGCACCTAATCAATGAAAGTGGGCAATCTGCAGCATAAAAGATACCAAAACTAGAAGTACCTTTCACATGTCTAAGGATTATCTTTGTAGCTTTCCAGTGAATCTAATGGGGCTCCTACATATATCTGGGACAAACTCCTACTGCAAAAGATATATGAGGTTGGGTGTGAGTAAGATACAACAAACTCCCAATCAACTGTCGATACAGTGTACTAGCGAACAAAGGTGTAGTACCCGCATCCCCAAATCCGATCCCCGAAAGAAAGGGAGATGTTGCTGGCTTGCATTCTGTGATTTGAAAGTAGAAAAGTAGATATGATGCATACTTATATTGTGCCATCTTGATCCCTAAAGTAGATTGAGAAACTTCAAGACTAAGAAAGTAGTGCAACAATCCCAAATCTGTCATGGAAAATCGATCCTACAATGATGATTTTTCCAAATCAATAGATGAGGTAAGGTTCCCTATCATCAATAAATCATCTACATAAAGTACTATCAGCAAAAGGGAATCATCATGTTTCATCAAATAAACATTCGGATCAAATTTGCATCGAATGAATCTAATGGAAAGCAGGAAAGAATCCATCTTTGCATACTACCATGAAGAATGCACTCTTCACATCCATGTGATGAACTTCCCATCTGTGAGAAGAAGCAATGGCTAAAACTAGTCGAATGGAGTCCATGTTTGCAATAGGTGCAAATGTCTCTATGTAGTTTATGCCATGTACTTGATAGTATCCTTTTGCAACAAGTCAAGCTTTGTACATGTTGATCTCACCATCTGCAGAAATATTTTTTCCATAGATCCATCGACATTGAACAAGCTTTCTTCCTTTCAGAAGTGGAACTAAGTCCCATGTGTGGTTTTCCATGAGAGCAGAGTACTCTTCATCCATGGCAGCCTCCCAAATTGGGTTTCCAGCAGCCTCAGAGTGTGATTGTGGATCTGAAAATAGTGTTATATAGTAATGTATGGGAAGCAATGGTTTAGTGGCAGCCAGGGCTTGAGGAGCCCCAAAAAACTGTGATCTAGTCCTTCTCGTATCCAAAAGATCATCGACTAGTTCACCCGCATCTTGCAGGGTTTTCTCTGCCCAAGTTGGTAGCTGAGTTGGAGAAGCCATGACCTGCTTCTCATCCTCTGAATAAGACCCAAGAGGCTTCTTTGATGGCTTCTCTGAAGTGGTTGAAGAAGTTTTAGACTCCTCCTCATGATTGGCAACAAGCGGTTCCTTGATAGCATCTGCTAAAAAATCGTGCAGTGATTCTTCTTCAAACTTCACACTTCGAGCTACAAGGAACTTTTCAGTGTGAGAGTCTAGCAATTTATATCCTTTGACACTGTTAAGATATCCAACAAATATATGTTCAACACTTCGAGGCTCCAAATCCTTCCTCTTATCTGTCGAAATGTGAGCCATGCTCAAGAACCAAAAATGTGAAAGTGCAACAATTTCGGTTTCTTACTGGTCCAACATTCAAATGGAGTGGTGCCTTTGAGTGCTTTGTGAGGAACAAGGTTTTGTATGTATGCTGCGCAATTAATAGCTTTAGCCCATAGCTTAGGAGCTAATGATTCGGATTGTAGCATACAATTGGCCATCTCTTTTAACGACCAATTTTTCCTCTCTGTTAGCTTCCTGCTGCAGCAGGGTATTCTTTTTTCATGATTGGCATTTCACAGGCCAAATATGTCGTACTTTGCTTGCTGCAATGCTCCATATTTGCTCAAACAGTCTCCAAAGGAAGAAGGCTACTTCAAGTTCATGCAATTGCCTTCAAATTTTGAGAAATTTATCCCGGTATCGCTATTTTTAGTTAAAGGGAGGTCCAAACAATTTAATCTTGGCCTCCCTAGGTTTAAATTTCCTGTTTTAGAATATAGAGATTGTAAATCTGTCCAAACAGTTTAATCTTGGCAAATTCTTAGATAGGTAGAGAAACAGACGAGCCCAACAGCTTAATCTGGGCTCTGGAAGAAATAAGGGTAGTATGTAGATAGGAAAGCATCAAAAGAAAAATGAATGACGAGTTTGCAAGTCTAAGTGCACCCCCAAACAAAAGAAGAAAAAATGCTAGGCAAGTAGGCTAGGTAGGTAGTTCTGAGGCTGTTGAATTGCTGACCAGTTCCACGTTTTCAGGTATCATATCATGCAGGACATAATCAGCAAGGATTTGTAAAGCATAAAAGCTCAAAAGAGGTATAACTGACTCCCCTTCTTTGTTTTCCCCAATCATTAACTAACTTCCCCAAAAGAGGTCAAGATCTGCTTGACACCTCTTAAGTTCCATCATCTTCATAACTCTGGCTTGAGTAAAGATCTGCTTTACTCAAAGTTGTTCCATATTTTCTCCCGAAGTATGGTCCTACCCCCTTGTAATAGCCTAAGCTCTCC
>APFE031631593.1:2304-15409 GCA_000404065.3 Pinus taeda
AAAAAAAAAAAGATATATATATATCTCCTAAAAATCCTAAAAATTTGTGTTTTTTTCCTTTTCTTCCCTATAAAAATGTTGAAAAAAAAAGAGTTTTTATGTGGTTTTTCCCGTAAAAACACAAAATTTCTCCAAATTCATTTGTAAATAGTCGAAATAGAAACAAAACTAACCTTTAAAATGTGTAAAACTCTCGTTGAATGTGTGATCTATGACAATGCAGCTCCTTCGCAGTTCCTCCGCAAAATCGCTCCAAACTTTTTAACAAGACTCAGAAGGCTTGATGTGATGTGATGAATAGTGTTGGTTGT
Organism: Pinus taeda; assembly: GCA_000404065.3. NCBI lineage: Eukaryota > Viridiplantae > Streptophyta > Pinopsida > Pinales > Pinaceae > Pinus > Pinus taeda. The sequence continues at coordinate 2,616 of APFE031631593.1, forward strand.
GGAGCCTGATTATCTTTTTTATTTAGAGGTATCGCCACATTGGACCCCAGTTCATAATGTCACGGCAACTCCGCCTGTAAAATGTACACTGCAAGGGGGGTTGGGAGCCACCCCTTGGCAGGGGATCGGGGGTAGCACCCTCGAAGCTAAAAATAGATATAAAATTGTCTTGTAAAATGTTGTAATTTCATGGTCAATCTGGGTTGTTCATTAGGCGGAGATCTGACGGTAGAAGTTATGTTTAATTTAGGGTTTTTTGCCCTAGAAGGCAACCTCTCACTATATATGAGGGAATTATATTGCGTTTATGTAGATCTATATTCTGAGTGAGAAAGAAAGAGGAGATTGTGTGATAGAGAAGAGGGAATTATAGCAGATCTGCTATAGGTTATATCTCTTCAGTTCGCTGGATAATATAAAAGGAAGGACTGGTTGTTTCTCCGTGTACGTAGCCCAAATTGGGGGAACCACGTATATCAATGTCTCTCTCGTTTTATGTGTTTTTTGTGTTTATATTTTTGCAATATTTTATATGTTTCATTCCTCTATAATATATAATTTTCTAACAAATAGAGACGATGAATTTTATTTTATAGCGATGATTATGGGAATGATTTACCGTTTCTTGAATGTGGGATTAAAAAAAAAAATTATAGTTAATATTTATAGCTTTAGGTTAGTTTTCATTCATTATGGGATAAAAAAATATTATATATGTTAATATATTAAAATTAATTTTCTTACATAGTCAATGTTAAATAAATTTAAATAGAAAAATTATTTTGACTTTCTATCAATATTTTGAATAGAAACTAGGGCGAAATTTTCCAAAACCAAAAGTTTAATAATATGTTTTCAAGTAAATTATAGATGAAAATTTGGAGGGAAATATTTAAAAATGAAATTTTTGGAGGGAAACTTTTCAGCGAAAGTTTTTGGGGGCAAAATTTGGAGGGAAAATTTTCAGCGAAAAATTTTGTGGGGAAAGCATTAGAGGGAAATTCTCAATCTCTAAGTTATATATTGTCATTGGGAGAGATTGCATTTGTATCATTTGACATCTTTTGGTTCAAGGTCATGGATTCTTCTGATAGTGAAGTTTTTCTTTCTTTAGCATTGACATCTTTGTCATGCAACAACTCTATTCATTTTGATGAATGTAATAGGAATTCTTTCACTATGAATAGAGAGACAAATTTTCCACTTGGTCTTAATCATAAGGATGATGAGAGCAACATTGATGAAGGGCAGCAAAAATAATTTCATGTGAATAGAGAGTCAATTTTTCCACTTCCTCGTAATCCTAAGGATTATGAGAGCGCCATTGATGAAGGGGGGGATGAAGAATTTCCAAATTCAAAGTTTCCACATAGTCCTAATCCTAAGGATTATGAGAGTAACACTGATGAAGGGGGTGATGAAGAATTTTCCGAGTCAAAGTTTCCACTTCCTCCTAATCATAAGGATTATGAGAGCACCACTGATGAAAGGGGGGGTAAAGAATTTGTAGAGTCAATGTTTCCACTTCCTCCTAATCCTAAGGATTATGAGAACACCACCGATGAAGGGAGGATGAAGAATTTTCAAATTGAAATTTTCCACATGGTCCTAATCCTAAGGATCATGAGAGCAGCATTGATGAGGGGGGGATGAAGAATTTGCAGAGTCAAAGTTTCCACAATATTAATCCTAAGGATTATGAGAGCAACATTGATAAAGGGGGGAGGGGGGCTAGGCGGTGGCGGCTAAAGAATTTGCATAGTCAAAGTTTCCACATATTCGTAATCCTAAGGATAACGAGAGCACCACTGATGAAGAGGGGGGAAGAATTTGCAGAGTCAAAGTTTCCACATATTCCTAATCCTGAGGATTATGAGAGCACCATTGATGTAGAGGAGGATGAAGAATTTGCAGAGTCAAAGTTTTCACATATTCCTAATCCTAAGGATTATGAGAGCACCATTGATGAAGGGGAGGGCGAGGATGAATAATTTCCAGTAAATAGAGATTCAAAGTTTCCACTTAGTCCTAATCCTAAGGATTATGAGAACACCACTGACGCAGGGGAGGATGAAGAATTTCTATTAAATAGAAATTCAAAGTTTCCACTTGTTCCTAATTCCAAGGATTATGAAACCACCACTGATGAAGGGGAGGACAAAGAATTTCGTGCAAATGATAATTTGACCATGAATAGAGAGTCATATTTTCCACTTAGTCATAATCTTAAGGATTATGCGGGTACCAGTGATGAAGGGGAGGATGAATAGTTTCTTGCAAATGATAATTTTAGAGGCACAAATGTCAATAATGCATTTTCTCTAAGTGAGTTCTTCAAAAGTAGGGATGAAGATGGTGAAGAATTTCATCTGAGTCAAGATTCCAAAAGCGAAGACGTTGGTAGTGAAGAATTCCCTTCATGTGAGGATGGTAATGAATATTTTCCAAGCAATGGTGGTGATGAATTTTCTAACTATCTTCGTCAATATAATATTCCTCCTACTGATGATGAAAATGCTTTTGCAGATAATAATGAAATGAGGGAGACGTTGAAAGAAAATATTGTATCTAGGAGTAGGAGTAGGCCTTTTCATATCAATCCAAAATATTCCAATTATACAAGGGATAGGACAGAATATCTCACAAGTAGAAGTTTTGTCGGTGATCTGATTTCAAGTGAACGTTGTCAAAAGGATTGCTTGAAACATATGGATTTCAAGTTTTCTTTGAAGCAAAGGAAGAAATATTTGTCAATGAATAAAAGCATGCAAAATTCATTTTTAGTGGGTTGCATGCAATCTACATTGACGGGTTATGATTATCATATTGGGAATGTATTGATTTGTAGAGAAGCTTTTAAAATGTTGCATTCAGTTGGTAATTTTCGTTTGTCAAGAATCCAAGAAAGACTGCAAAAAGACCCTACATATTATTTAGAAGTACGTTATTAAAGAGAGTTTGGACCATCAACAATTACTGCAATGTCATGGATGAAAGACTTCTTTTCAAAGAATGGAGAGTGTATGCCAAATAAAGACACAATACATATTCCAGATAATTTCTCAAGACGATAAATCTACAACTTATATAGAGAATATGCAAAAGGTGCTGAAGGAGATGGTAATTTTATCACATATTCATATTTTACAAGGATATGGAGGAATGAATTCAACGATGTTCGTATTCCTAAGAAGACAAGGATGGGGATTTGCAGTACATGTGCTTCTCTTAAATCAAAAGGAGATAAATTTCAAGGGGTAGAAATAGGTATGCATTCATAACATTATTTTTAAAAATTGGATAGTTATCAACTATGAAAATATATTTATTAATAGATTTCTTTTATTTTATGTGTAGATTCCATTGTCAAAGCACTTCAAAAGCATCGCAACCGGCAAACAAGTGAAAGACAAAAATTGTATAAACATAGAAAAATATGTTATGATAATCCAAATAAATATTTGGGTTTGATAATTGATGGTATGGACCAAAAAAAACACTTATGCCACATTTTGTCCGCACACCAAAAAATTTACAGGAAGAAAAATTTATTCAGTTTCACTTGGTTGGATTTATGGTCTTTAATGGGAAGATGTTGCCAAGGGTTTACTTCACAGCTCCAAATATTCATAATGATGCAAATATTACCATAAATATAATCCATGATGTGCTTTCTAATTGGCTTGGTATTCTTCCTGAAGTTTTGGATCCGCAATTGGACAACACAAGCTGTGAAAATAAAAAACAAGTTCTTTTTGGATATCTAAACATGCTTGTTCAATTGAGAATTTTTAAAAAGGTAAAGGTTGGTTTCCTTCTTGTTGGGCACACTCATGACCATATTGATGAGATGTTTAGTCGTTTTTCATCAACATTGAGGAGGAAGAATGTTGGGACCCTTCCATCATTAATTGAATGTATTAAGAAAGCGTATATTCTAGAGCCTGTTTTTCATATCCTTGAGGAAACTATGAACATGCGAAGGTTTATTTTGGGATCGCATGGTAAGGAGAAATGCATTGAACAACTTAACGACATTAGCTTCCAACATCAATTTCGTATCAAAAAAATTGATGGCAAAACACTTATATTGGGCAAGAAGTATTAAATTGTTGCATAATGGGGGTCGTCGTTAGATTTAGCATTTTTGAAGTTCATTCCAGATCATCCAATACTTGCATCAGAGATAATATTATTACAATCAGTTACTGAACTCAATAATGCATGAAGGCATAAGAGAGAGATAAATTATTTTGAATGTCTGGAAGAAATAAAAAAATGTATTAGAGATACATATGACTACTTTGATGTTGCTGATTCAGTTTGGTGGGAGTCTTTTTTTAATGATCAAAGTGATATCATCTCGATATCAGGAAATGAATATACACTTTTTAAGACTACATTTATTTGGCCTCAAAATATGTCAAATGAATAGGAGGAAAGGCACATTGTTTAACAACAACAATCTCAAGGCATTATTAATTCTCAACAAGAAGAGGAAAGAGAAATATATATTGGTTCTAGAAGATCGCATGCACAACGTGAAGCCATGGAAGACCTTTACAAGGGTTCTATGTGGGATGTTAAGGAGGGTTGCATGATATTAGTATTAGCTGATGGAGATCCACTTGGCTATCCATTTTGGGTTGTGAAGGTTATAAAATTCATTAAAGAAAATAAAGATATTATAGTTGTTGAGGTACATTGGTATGCCACAAATACCTACCCATTCATTGGTGTGTACAATACAGAGATGGTAGTTGATAATCAAATTTTCAGAAAGAGAAAAAGAAAGGGTACAAATATAAATCGTCACTGCACAGACCTATTAAAATTGGAGGATGTTGACATACTTGTCTATCACTTTAATTTAACAAAGAGAGGAACTCTTCACTTCAAAACCATAGATATTTTGAAGAAGTTGCTACCAGAAGGAACAATGTTGATATGGAAGTCTGCTGGACCTAGTCGTAGATCTAGAAGACTTTTGAAACCTGAAATGGTGGCCATGCATGTTGACTTAGATGGGGCTCTAGTTGATGAAATAGAAGAATATGGGTCATCTTCATCTACATCCAGTCATTCATCTGAAGATGTAGATTTTGATGGTGTGCCAAATCCTGTGGATGATTTTGAATAAATGTCTAAGACATTTTATGTAAATGAAGTTTGCATGGTAACTTGAAATAAATATTTTGACTTCCATATGATCTTACCTGAATTTATGAGTCATTTCTATATTTGTTGGATTTAATGTTTTAATTAAAAGAAATTCAAGTCTTTAGAGATGTTTGCATGGTAACTTGAAATAAATATTTTGACTTCCATATGATCTTACATGAAGTTATGGGTCATTTCTATGTATTTTGGATTATATGCTTTAATATATGTGATATTCAATCTACGAAAGTTGATATTTTGGTTAAAAGTAAATAAATATTAGAAATTAATGTTGATTTTTTAAATTATACAGTGATATTTCCATGATATTATTTATTGTTATAATTTGGTATAACATAGTTTTAAAATTGTTGAAATTTTAATGCCTCATTAAAAACAACACTTCATTTTGATGGTTGATTTTTAGGTTTCTCTTATAATAGGATAAGTTGTCTTAGGCTAAAATTTGAAAAGAACTATAGTTTTATCCATTGAAATAAAAATTGCTCTTGGAATAATGAATCTTTCATTTACTTGTTCATTTTTAAAAAGTGTTTTAGTCATATAATTTGTCCATAATTTCATGGTTGAAATGTGTTACATACTTAAGGTTTTCAATTACAAGGTTGAAAATTTGTGAGAATGTTAAAGTGTTTCTGAATTATGATATTTTATCTTTAATGCTATGGTTGAAAACAATTACAATTTCAAGGTTTTCTAGAGTCAAAGATATTTTATCTTTAATTCCATTGCTAAAAATTACTCTTGGAATAATGAATCTTTCATTTACTTCTTCATTTTTAAAAATTGTTTTAGTCATATAATTTGTCCATAATTTCATGGTTTAAATGTGTTACAAACTGAAGGTTTTTAATTACAAGGTTGAAAATTTGTCAAAATGTTAAGGTGTTTCTGAATTATGATGTTTTATCTTTAATGCTATGGTTGAAAACAATTACAATTTCAAGGTTTTTTACAGTCAACATATTTTATCTTTAACAACATGGATGGCAACAGTTGGAATTATCAAGATTCGAGACGTGATATTTTATCTTTAACATCATGTCCTAGAATTGTTGGAATTTTACAGTGTTTCAAAGTCCGGATATTTTATCTTTAACTCAATTGCTAAAAATTACCCTTGGAATAATGAATTTTTCATTTACTTGTTCATTTTTAAAAATTGTTTTAATCATATAATTTGTCCATAATTTCATGGTTGAAATGTGTTACGAACTGAAGGTTTTAATTACAAGGCTGAAAATTCGTCAAAATCTTAAGGTGTTTCTAAATTATGATATTTTATCTTTAATGCTATGGTCGAAAACAATTACAATTTCAAGGTTTTTTTAGAGTCGAGATAGTTTATCTTTAACAAAATGGATGGAAATAGATGGAATTATCACAATTTGAGACATGATATTTTATCTTTAACATCATATCTGAGAATTGTTGGAAATTTGCAGTTTTTCAAAGTCCGGATATTTTCTCTTTAACTTCATTGCTAAACAATGTCAAAATTGTAACCCGATTTTTTTTTGTTCTTCCAGAATTTAAAAGAAAAGAAAATAAAATAAAATAAAAATATTGGGGTGTTTTTTTCATCCATTTAAAAAAAAAATGGCTTTTACTTCCATTTTAAAAAAAATGTTGAAAATTTACCCTTAAAAAAACATTGTTCTGGGATAAACAATTTTCGTTTTTGGGTTGTTTTTTCATGTTTTTTTTTTTTTTTTTGGGCTAAGAACCCATTTTAAGGTAATAGTTCCCATTTCATCGGTAACTATGTTGTATTTAGTTCAAACATCAACTCATCTAAATCTTTTTTCAATTTTTCAAATTTTAAGAGAGTCCCTCAAGTCGAATTGATCCAAGTATACATACTTAGTTGGATTCCAATTTTGGTTTGTCTACTATAATTTAATATTGCAATATGATACAAGTATATGGGTCATCCAAATGCATAGAGAAGGGTCTACCTCGTGTGCTTTAGGATGTCCATATTGGATGTAAGGGAGCCTGCATAACTGATCAATGTGCAAAGGCTTTCTTCCAAAGGAAGCATGGGTTATTAAGTGATCCTACAACCCCACAAGTAGTATGAGTGAATTAACCATGGAGGGTTATTGTCATATAATGTTATTTTGGAGGACTTCATATTCCTTTAAACATGTGCATCCCGACACGAGATCAAGTGTTAAATATTAATATTTTCTTATCCAATATGAGGAATTTTATCAAGAAAAGTTGAGTGGATCTATGATAAATAGTTACATGGAGTAGTGATCATGTGATATGTGGCAGGTCTATAAATAAAATCATATGAACTTTTAGGATATGCATTGAAAGTTGAAGGCAATAATTTATTAATTATATAGTTTCAAAATTTATTAAAAGGATTGGGGCCACTAAAAAAGAAAAAATCATTGGTATCTTATAACATAAGGATTGCATTGGGCTTCATGGAATTCTTGATTTTTGTATCGATCATGGATATGTTTCAAATAAATGGAGGAAGGATGACTTGTTTGTTGGAAACACATTCAAATCCTTAGCATCCCATGGTTGAAAATTCCACTAGTATAACATGTATCTTGATTGTCTGATACTAGCATAACTTTAGAGAACAAAACAACTATGGAATTTAGGGATAATACACATGAATTTCATGTCATGTGTCCTTTACTTTAGGGAGGTTATTCAATGGTGTTAAAAGCTATACAATGAGATATGAAAGGCGTGTTGAAAAATGTGCAACAAGAAATGTTAAATTTAGAATGTGCTAAAAATAGACCTGCTAAAAATAGCATGTCTAAAAATAACAGTTTGGCCAATGAGGTCATTGGCCACATTGGGTGAGAGGTGAAACTGCTAAAAATATAAAGTTAAAAATAGCTTCTGGATTCTTCCTATTATAGCAGTCCCTAGTCTATCTATGGAAGTAAAACTAACAATTGTCCCAAAAGGTAAAGAGAGGTCAATAGGATTATTAAATTAGAATTGTTGAATTTCTCTAGAAGAGATGTTGGTTCAAGCCTAACGGATGAGCAATTTGAGCTAGCTAAAGGCCTTCTAATTGTTTTTTATTATTGTAAAATTATATTGATAATTCATTGGTTTTACTTTCAAAAGCTTGAAGGAATTTGAAGAGCAGGTATAGAATTGCTTTGTGGGATTTGATCCCAAAATCTTTGATTTTTAGATATATACTCAATGAAATGTTAATTGGTTAAACCTTGGACAAATGTTTGATATAAGAAAATAAGCCGAAAAGGTTGAAAGGCTTAATTGGTTTGTGGAAAACCTTGTTTCTTGGACTGGATCATTGTGCAATTACTTTTCTTTAGATGTTTTGTTTATATCTATATTACACAGAACATATTGAATGTCTTATTTCATTTTAGAGTAAGTTAATTACCCAAAATTAAGAAACCTCTATAGATGGCCAAGCATCTGCGAAGCTTTCTAGTGACCAAGGTAATAACCACCATGACTATCCCCTACCATTTGACAATGCTTCTCTACCTAACCAGATTGAATACTTAGGGAGGGAAAAACAAGCCAATTACACAAACAAATTGCCTTTGGAAAGAATTATGCACATACATAGAGCAAAATCCAAATACTCTACCAAGAAGAAAGAAAGTTGTCCACACAAATTTGTTAAATGGATCCACTTTGTACGCTCGTTCAAAGTGAAAGTAATGAAGAGTGGTTTATATGTAAAGACAAAGAAATTGAAATGTATTTCAATAATGAAGAAATAAATCTCACGTTTCTTGTCTCATGTAATGAAAAATGGCTTTATGTAAAGTAATAAACATTAAAAATTAAGAAATCTTGATGAAAAATTAATAAAAATATAAATACTCATTTGTTTAAGTGGAATGCATTTGAAGACATGATTTGTATTGTTAAGACACTCCTAAGTGTTAAGTTGTTGGTTTAATTTTCCACCTTACCATGGGAAATTGAATATTAACACAGTTGAAAATTGTATTATAACATCATGAGCACAATGCTGCAAATTAAAGCAAAGAGTAAATGAATATTTTTTTCACCATTTAAATTATTGCTATACCAATTTAGGTTTTTTCCCATGATGTTATTTTGTTATTTTTTAAAGTACAATCTTCAATTTACTTGATTGTTGATGAATAATCCAAAAAGGGCCGCAAAAGAAAATTATTTCTCACTCTACTTATATAGTTGTTAAATTACTATTATTGATTTTATTTATTTATTTTTTCGAAGAAATATCCAGGTAGATGCATACTATCAGCTTATTAGCAGGCCTAACTACAAGAATGTTGAGGAGAATTGACCCCGTGGCCTCTCATTAGCAAGGTGCTTTAGTGATGTGAACTCAACTAATTGAGTTAACCCTTGGGGCTTACTATTATTGATTTTAATTAGTAATTTGTTAAAAGTGATGGGAACTCAACTAACTACTGAGTTAACCCTTGGGGCTTTACTGTTATTGATTTTAATTAGTAATTTGTTTAAATATATATATATATATTAGTTAAATTAAATCAGTATTTATAGCTATGTATTTTTGAAGCAATTTATTTCTATTTATAATCAATAATAGATAATAAATAAATATTTGTTATTATGTTCTTTTTGAAAAATTATTTCCAACAAATTGTAGATAATACAAGGAGCAAAGAGATTTGATGTTTGGAGTTTTATGCTTTTTGGACACCATATTTCTTTAAACACAACTTAATTTTTTACATGTTTATTATCAACAATGTAGGTAAATGTTTAGGTTGTGTATTTTTTAATTTAGATTTAAGACAAATAAATTAATTTTTAAGTCAACCTAGTTGTTTGAGGTATGAAAAGATTATATTTACTTAGGGTGGAGAGAAAACATATATAAAATTAATCAATCACCATGTATGTATTGTATAAAATTATTGTCCGGAGATTTGATGTGAAAAGAATCAAATTTAATGACCATACATCCTACACTATTACCACAATATGTGATTGAACTCACAACTTTTGTCGAGAAAAAATTGGTCTAAAATTCTACCCCACCATACCAAATAACAATTTTACCTAGGGATTTGGTCTAAAATTCTACCCCACCATATTGAACAACAATTTTGCCTAGGATACCTTCCCTATGCTATCAAATAGAATAGAAGATATCAAGGAGAGGTAGGCACAATATATCAATAAATATTAAGCTCTCCTCATTGAAGGTTTACAATTTTACAAGTTAGTATGATAGCTAATATAACATGGTGGGACATTGGAATTTGTGCATTATGATATAAAGCATTCCAAATTTACGATCATGGACTTTTTCCTATGCGTTAAATAAAAATGTTAAGCTAATAATCAAACAATGAAGTGCTATATAGAGGGACATCACAAAGAATTAGGATATTACACTTTTCTCATTGAACAACTTATGACCCAATAATGTTTTTCTCATTGAACAACTTGATTACCCAATAATAAATGGTGTGGATGGATTTTTTGGTTTTATGAATTACTTAAATATAGATGAGAAGGAATTTTTTAGTTTTGTGAATTACTAAAATACAGATGAGAGGGATTTCTAAGTTTAATGACATAAATCTAGTCCCATTTTGTAATAAGGATTGAGCACTTTACTCATAAATTAAAATGAGTTGCAATATACCATAATACAACTGACGATGATTATTCAATGATTTGCAATACACCATATTACAATTGGTAATGATCATTTGGACATTTATGGGATCATTTACTTGGTGTAATATCATGGTAAGTATTATCACTTACTAGAATTGGTGAACACTAGTTGTATAGATATCCTAAATGTGTAAGATTGTTAATTATCATGGTTGTTTTGTTCTTTGTATAGATGTCCTACATGTGTAAGATTGTTAATTATCATGGTTGTTTTGTTCATGTTAATGTGGTTTTTTATTTAAAAACATATGCCTCTTACAATTTGACATAATATAATTTTTTGTTTGAAAATATATAATGAAATTTGCATTATATATGAAAGGTTATCAACCTCAAATCAAACTATTTTTAAAAAAACCTAAAAAAACATTAACTCCCTCAAATTTACAACATCAACTTAAGAAGAAGCACCACTAAAATGAAGAAGGAATTTTCATTTTTAATTTATGGAAACTTATGATTCGCTATGTTAATAAATCCAAAACATTCTTAATGTAAATACACGTTTAGATGAAAAGGATAAAAAAAATAACATTGTAACATATTATAAGCTCACAAATATATCAAAGTTAGAGATATGTATAGAGTACATTACAACATCACCGTTGAAACCAAAAATACTCTTCTCATGATTCTGCTCACGAATCATGATAATGTGTCTCCAATCAATATCTGCTCACCATCCTGCTCAGTGTCACCGGCTCATGCCCATATGATGTCCTTCAGAAGGGGCCTAAGCTCATGGTTCAAGAATTCACTGTATTCTAGCGTATCCCCAGCGATCTTACGAAACTCCACCAGAAGCACCAAGTTCATGACTTCAAAAATCTCGGCATCAATACTAAAATGTCCCTTTCACCCCTGCTCGAACCTCTGCAATTGCGCCTTAAACTCCTTCGCCTTGTTAAAGTTGAATCCAAAAATCTTGGCAACCTCCTCCAGCTTCGACATTATGGTCGAAGCCGACTGAGTCGAAGTGAACCTCGATTCTTCCTCCTACTTAATGGCATTGTCGTTGAACAACCAGGAGAGACTGAACCAAACATTATATATTTTGATTACATAGATTCTATAAACCAAAATATTAATAATATTAAAATAGAAACTTCTCATACCTGATGCATTGAAAAGGAGTTTACAACATTATTTTACAAAAAAAACTACTACATTTCCTAGAGAGAAACTTCTAACCAGAAGCAGCATCCTTGGAAGCTTGGTATCCACCAAAAACATAGGAAATAAAACCCCAGAGCCCTAAGAGCATGGCTACTATCTTGATGGCATCCAGTTTCTCTTCGAACAAAAGCGCGGCAAGAATGGGAACAATGGGCAGCGTCACGGCACTCACCGCATTAGAAAACAATGAAGAAACCAAGAAAATGAGGCCAAAAATCCCCATGGAAAATGTTTGCGCTGCTATAGCACACCACACGAGAGTCATGCAGTACGCCATTTTCCTTGACCTGAAACGTTGGGATTCAGATACCAGGTAATGAATAACTATTTCCAATGCAATGTAATGAATAACAAGAATCGAGTGGGGAGCGTTGCGCTTCCCTGCCATTTTGTTTTTTTCCGTACTTTCCACCACTCATACAGCGGTGAAATTAAGCTAGAAAAAATCAAGCTCTAATAATAACATTGGGCATGCATGCAACCCAGCCTGTAAACGTAAACAATACCGAGTAATAATAGAAAGCTTCCTACTCCGATCATTGTGCCATAAACTCCACGAACTCTCCCGGAAGCTCGACACACAGATGTCAAGTTGAGAGTTGACTGTTATCAAAAACCAAACCAACTGCAAGAGTTGTTTTCAAATTCTGGTTTCCATTAAAAAAAAAAAAAATGTGTGCCACTGATCCAGATTTAAACAGGAACGCAACAAAATATAGAGATAACCATATACACAAAGATGCAGCGGAAATAATACTTCA
>APFE031631593.1:19712-41337 GCA_000404065.3 Pinus taeda
ATGTCAGTTCTGTCAGAGACCCAATTGAGATCAGATGTGGGACAATGTACTATCAGATGCTTGACTATTTCTAGTAAGTAGTTTTTTCATGGTTGAGGAACTAGTGTCCTCAAGGATTGCATAGTTGGACCATTGGTTATTTTGGTATGTTTGGAATTAATAACATATGCTTTTGCTATTATTTCCTAAGAAAACTACGTAAGGACCATAGGTAAAGCCTATATAAATAGGGCTTGGTTGATTCATGAGGCATATCTTCATATCTTCATAGTTCATTGAGAACTGAATAGCTTGAGAGCTAATTCTTTTTGTATTGTGAAGAGGATTTCCACTTGATTGATAATACATGGTTGGGGTTTTATGTTGATGCTTTCCCCTCTATATATCTTGTGTTATGTGGGATTATTTCTCTTCATTAGTTATGCATGTTTCTACTTGATGTTGCTCATGAATTTGATTATGCTTCCGCTTAATGTTTTGTAGAAGTAGAACAAGTATTATGCTTTAGGACATTGCATATATCGGTTTGTTCTACAAGTGAAATTTCTACAAGGCAATCAATTCAATGGAGATCAGTAAGCATGGCAATATCCTTATTCCTTAGGATCGCACGTCCTGCTCTAGCTAGGTCAAGCCACCTACGATCAAGCCTCGGCCTTCGGCTCACAGCCATGACCCGTCTGGAAGCTTCACCAAAGGCAGTCGCCGCTCAACAGGCCTTCTCCGCTCTGGTAAAGTCTTTACCTCCTCAGCGACCATGCCCAGCAATCTCCAAGTTTGTAAAGAAGCTCAATGTCCTACAAGAAGTTAGCCTTCCTCCAGCTCTACCTCGTATGGCTGCCCTTTCTTTAGCAAAACGAGGTCTCATGGGGAAATTTACTGGCCTCTAGCCATCTCCGAAGATAGTGCGAAGATGGGTCGAACGAAACTGGTCTGATAAAATCCAAGGCAAAATATCCATCCGATTTTGTGGAAAAGGATATTTCACCTTCCATTTTGAGACAAGAGAAGACAAAGATTTAATCTTGAGAAACGGACCTTATTTTATGGATTCTAGAGGTCTAGACCTTAATAAATGGACCCCAGACTTCGATCCCGAGTTGGTTGTTTCGAGCACTGTCTTGGTCTAGGTTCAGCTTCCTCATCTTCCTCTCCATTGTTGGGGAGATGAATCAGTTCGAGTGATTGGGAACGCTGTGGGAAGATTCATTGATCACAGTGAGCCAAAAGATAACATGCAAGCATGTGCCCGCATATGCGTAGAAGTGGATCTAGGCAAAGGTCTTCCAGAGGCCATCAAGCTCATGGTGGACGATTGGACCCACATCCAGCAATTGGACTATGAACAAATTTCGTTCAAATGCAAGGTATGTCATGAATATGGCCACTTTGCCAATCGCTGCACTAAACTAGTTGATGTAGACAATGCTTCGCAAGATGAGCAATGGGAAATAGTCAAGAAAAATAAAACAGTCCCCATCTCCAAGACATTTCCTGAATCTGGCCCTTCCATTCGTATCCCTCCCAACCCCTCCACCTCATCCTTCTCTAACTCTTTCCTTCCTCTGCAATACCACCTCAACCCCCTCCCTCATCATCTAACCCTTTTCATATCCTTACCCCCCCAGAAGATAATCCCCACCCCTCTGTGCCCCAAGCTAATGCCTGTGATCCCCCCCCTCCATTAGTTATTTCCTCCTCCCTCCCCCTAGATCCACCCTCATCTAGAATTACCAGGAGGAACTCGAAAGAGCATGGTGCAACTTTAGACACACATAAGAAGAATGGGCCAGGAAGGAAGTCTGCCAAGCAACAGAGAGATGAACATGCCCAGAAGGATATTTCCATGGGCATTCATAATCCCATAGAGTCCTATATCTTGGGGCAATATGTTAAAGATATAGTACATAAGGAGCAGGGAGGGCGAGAAACTCTCCATACCCCTCATTCTCAATGATGAAAACCCTTTCCTGGAATAGTAGGGGACTAGAGCACCCCTCCAAAATAGTTGCCTTAAAAGATCTAATAAAACATGAGAAACCTGGAATTTTATTAATCCAAGAAACAAAATAAGGACAACAAGAAGTGAAAGGGATTATTGGTCAACAAAAACAGTATTATGGCAGCATCTGTGAATCAAGGGGAGTTTCTGGGGGAATCGCAACCCTCTGGGATCACAACATATGGAGTCTCATAACAGACACAGTCAGCCAGCACTGGATAAAGACTATTTCAGAGAGCACTACAGATAGCCAAAGGATATTTATTTACAATATCTATGCCCCAAACCATTATAGAGACAAAGAACAGTGTTGGGACACCCTCAAAGAAAATATAGATGAAGAAGAAAATAGTAGTATTATTCTAGGGGGAGATCTCAACTTCATTCTACACTCCAACGAGAAAAGAGGAGGTTGTTTCTCTCTTGATCCTTACAGAACTCAGCTGGAGGCCATCATTCAGGATCATGATCTTATTGATGTTGTCCCAAAAAATCGTAGATTCACCTGGAACAATCGTAGGCTGGGCAAAGGCAATATCATGGAACAGCTGGACAGAATCCTAGTGAATGTCACACTCCTTTCTTCCTTCTCTACTGCTTATGCCATCATCCTTCCCTTCTTGGCTTCTGACCATTACCCCACAACTCTCGTTCTTGAAGCCCACTGCCCTTTGGGGCCCATTCCCTTCAAATATAGCCCTCTGTGGAACAGTAATCCAGTGGCCAAAGAAATTTTTCAAAACACTTGGTGTCAGCACATAGAAGGATCCCTGGGGTACATATGGGAAAACAAACTAAAAAGGATCAAACACGCCTTAAAAGATTGGGCAAAAAATTGCTACACTGAGCCAAAGAAGGAAGAAAAGGAGATCAAAGCCAAATTGGAAAATATACACAGCATAGTTGAGGAATGTGGGCTTCTGCTGGAAGATAAAGATCGTGAAAGCAATCTCTATTTCTAGTTATACCGTGCCAATAGAGAGGAGGAGCAGAAATGGAGAATAAAGTCTAGGTAGCTACGGCTGCAAGGAGGAGACAAAAACTTGACCTTTTTCCATAAGCAAGCTACTGCTCGGAAAATTAAGAACAATGTTACCTCTATCATAGATGGAGAAGGCAATCTTCAAATCACCCAAGGTGCTATTCGGCAGGCAGCTTTAGATCATTACAGAGCTCTCCTAACAAAAACAAACAAGGAGGAAGATTACTCAGACCTGCTACAATATCTTCCCACTGGGATCAGCAAAGAAATTAATGATACCCTAGCTAAGGAGATTGAAGAAGAAGAAATAAGAGGAGCTATTTGGACTCTCCAACCAGATAAAGCCCCGAGCCTAGATGGTTTCCCAATTTTCTTCTACAGAGCTTACTGGGGAACTATTAAAAAAGATCTTATCAAATTGATAAAATGGATTCAACGCAAAGGCAAGATTGGAGGCTTTACCAATGCCACCCATCTTGCCCTTATCCCCAAAGAGAACCGCCCCACTTCTTTCTCCTGTTTTTGACCCATTTTCTTTGTAATTCTTCTTACAAAATCCTGACCAAAATACTTGCAACCCGCCTCAAATCTCTCCTCCCTTCGCTCATCTCTGAAAATCAGGGAGGCTTCCTAGCCAATAGGCAAATCTCCGACTCAATTTTCCTTGTCTAAGAAGCTATTCATTCCAGTCAATCCGGAAAAGAAAAAGGTTTTATTCTGAAATTGGATTTGGCCAATGCCTTCGATAGGGTCAGACACTCCTTCCTCATTGTTTTTCTTAAGAAAATGGGTTTTGTTGCGTCCTTTCTTGATCTCATCAAAGCTTGCATTTCAGGCCCTTGGATTTTTCCCGTTGTTAATGGCAGACCTGGACCTTCTTTCCAATATTCGAGAGGGCGAAGGCAAGGCTGCCCCCTCTCCCCATATCTGTTCATCTTGATGGTTGAATCCTTTAGTAAGGCTTTAGATTACAAACGGAAAATTGGACTCATTACCGGCATTAAATTTGAGAATGGAGTCAAAAACATAAACCACTCACAATTTTTTGATGATACTTTGTTAATAGGAGGAGCCTCCATCACAATAGCCCGCCATTTCAAAGCTCTCCTAGACAAATACATGAGCTATTCAAGAGGTATGGTCAATCAACTCAAAAGTTGCATCTATGGTTGGAACACTACATCTCAAACCCTCCATGACATTGCCAACATCTTTGGGGTCCCTTGCAAATTATATTGGGAGCACTTCACTTATCTGGGCATGCCTGTGAGTACTGGTCCTCCGAAAGCTAAAGTTTGGGATACCATTATAGATAAAATGAAAAGGAAAGTGCAGTAGTGGGGCTCCACATGGCTCAATGTAGCAGGTCACCTTGTTCTCCTAAAATCAGGTCTCTCTTCTCAGACTCCCCCTATACCAATTTTCACTTGCAAGCTCCTACCATTTTCCATAATAAAATGGAAATTATTCTCCGCCACTTCCTTTGGCAAGGGAGGAAGAATGAGAAAAAGAAGTTCAATCTTGTTAGTTGGAAGCAGATCATTCAAACCCATGAATGTGGAGGGCTAGGAGTCAGATCTCCCAAGTTCTTAAATTTGGCTTATGGAGGCAAGATCGTTTGGAGATTCATTAGCAGACATCCTACATGGTGGAAAAGAGTGTTGCAAGCCAAATATCTAAACTGTCCAAGACAGCGGCTCTTGGACTGTGATATACCCACAAAAGATAGCTCAAAAATATGGAGATTGTGCAAGAAAGCAATCCCTTTTTTGGCCCAAAACATCTCAAAAGTCCCCAAGGGAGGTAGCAATATCAAAATCGGAGCTAATAAAACTATGGGAAAGAAACCTATCAGCAGCCATCCTGGAACTGATCAAATTATTTCCTTCTTTTACAACATAGGGATCCATTATTTGGATTAGATTTCACAATGGGATGCCCACACTCATATATGGATGGGGTGGACCTTTCCGCCCATACCCATAGATCTCAAGGCGAGTTTCGACAACCTCCAAGCTCATCTTCATAGCATTGCTCCCATATAAAAAATGGCATTAACAGCTTTTGTTGGGATCCTTCAGGTTCCAGCTACACTATTCAAGCTGCCCACCTGTATATGTGTAGTAGCGAATACCCCACTCCTACTTGGACTCATTGGAAAGTTGTCTGGAAGTCTGAGGCCATCCCAAAAATCAAATTCTTCATCTGGACTCTCCTAAAGGGGAAAATCCTCACCTCTTACAATTTGCAAAAGAGAGGCATAGTTGGACCTTCCCGATGCTCAAACTGTCAAGCTGCTGAAGATTCCATCCAGCATCTCTTTATCGCCTGCCCATTTTCCATTTCTTTTTGGAAAGAAATATCCCTAAGTGGCCATCTCCCCTGGAGTCCCCATAACTCCATTGGGGAAGTTCTGAATCTCTGGAAGAAGAGTTATCCTTGGCATCAAAAGAAGAACAACATAGTTAAAAGGGTTTGGGACACTCTTCCCTACACCATTCTATGTAATATTTGGTTGGCAAGAAATCGCATGATCTTCAAAGATAAGGAAACCATCACAAGGAAACTTTGTAGCAAGGCCAAAAGTCTAACTTTAGAAACCATCTCAGCTAAAAATCAGAAGCAAGTTGATATCACTGACCTCTATGTTGAAGAAAGGAACTTCATAAGCTATTTCTTGGATAAAAGCAATAGTAATCAAAGTGAGAGTAGTGTCAGCAACCAGCTTAACATCTCTAAACATAGTTGGAAAGTAAGATTGAATGAAGAAGAGTTCTCAGTTTGACTCCAAAACAACGATTCCCACCATCTCTTCTTCGATGGAGCCTCCAAATCTAACCCTGGAACAGCAAGGGCAGGTGAAGTCATCTACAACTCTAATGGAGACGTCAAATCCACTTATCAATGGGGACTCGGACCCCTCTCCAACAATAGGGTTGAAGCTCTAGCTCTTTACCAAGGGCTAGTCCAACTTCAAAAACTTGGAATTAACAAAGCAATGATCTTTGGAGACTCAACTACCATCATCAGTCTCATGATCCACAATTGAAAGGCATCCAATGTTCTCCTCCATTAGACTATTAACAGGTGTCAAACTCTAGCCCATCAAATTGTTGATCTTCGCTTCTTCCATGGTCTTCACTCTCTCAACAAGGAAGCTGACACTTGTGCCAATAAAGCATGTTACAAACCCATAGGCAATCTCCTCTGCAATACAATAGAATCCCAATATTATCTTCCTTGACTTAAAATTCCTCATCATGGACTACGGCAACTCAATTGACTTTGACCTCCACAGCGACTTCAAGAACTATCTTGTCAGTCCTCAGAATCATAACTTCCCTACAGAACATCCAAATGCAATCTGCATTCCTCCCTTCAGTCTCGTTGCCCATGCTGCCCTGTCCCGACCTTCCCTCCCCGCGATCTTCTCCTCACTCTTCCCGTGATCTCGCCCCTCCTCTCCCTTGGCCTCCTATCAGACCCCGCCTTCTTAACTCTGGCATTCCCCCCCTCATTCCAACATCCTGGTTTTTTCTTGGCAGCTTTCGCCCCTCTCTGCAAAAGCTTGTTCCTTCGTTGCGCTGAGTCATTGGCCCCCTTTGATTCATTTCTCTGCTACTCCTCTTAGCCTCCATCACTCAGGCTCCACGGATCTATCTCTTTGCAGAACCCTCCTCCCTCAGAGCTCTGAGTTATACACTTCCTCCCTCCTTCTGCTCTGCAATGCCTATCCCTCTGTCCCCTGTGTTCCTTTGTTCCCATGTGATTATTCCTCATCCCCTTGCTCTCCTTCACCCCCACATGATAATCGTTCATCCCCCTGCTCTCCACCAGCAGCATCACAGTGCATCCTTTATCCAGATGTATCTCAAGTTTTTTGCTTCCAGAACAGCAAGATCACATCTTGTTCTCCTACAATGGCGAGGAACAAAAACTATCTTCACTGCGCTGATTTGCAGGCAGAGTTGGAGCAAATTTGTGCACACCAAAGGCTTTTGGATGCTAAAATTGACTCTCATGCTCGAATCACCAACGAGAAGTGTGAAGTTGATCTCAACCTCTTCCTTCACATAGTCTCCTCACTTCAAGAGCAGTTTAATGACCTGTCCAATAGATGCAACCATGCACAGGATTCAATTGATATACTGAAGTTAATGATGGAGAAAAGGAAAGCTCCTAGTACCAGTTCTTCAAGCCTCAGGAATGCAGAAGCAGACAGTAAGCCTGAAGAATCAACAGCTCGTCAGATCAACCATATAAGCATAAACTAAGCATGTATTGCAAATTTTGCCTCTTGTTGTTTCAGTTTAATAGAATTTTTACTTACTCATGTTTTACAAAAGTCAGAAATGATAGGAGCAAAGGGGAATTTTGTCCCTCTAACAACTCTTATCTTTGTTCCCCAGGCAAAAAGCCTTGTATTTCAGGAGCTCAGTCTCCCAAACCCTTTTTTGGAATATAAATAACCGATTATGTAAAAAATATATATATATCCTTACTCCTTAAGACTTCAAAATAATGTTTTGTCTTCTGCAACATTTTAAGGAATCTGCAATAGTCAATGCAAATGCATTTTTAGACTCAAATTAGGGTTCTTAAGCACTTAAAATTCATGGAGACAAAAACCTATAAAATATTCATAATGATATAATTGGTATGAGTTGGGAATTTTTTGCTTACCCTATAAAATAAGCGGCACGGAAATTTTCTAAACTCTAAAGGAAGGAATTCACAACTTAATTTCCCCATTTTACAACATTTAATATCCTATACATGTTAATAAGAGGTGCAATTTTCACAATTTTCAAGTGTAAAGACATTATTTCAATTAAATAGTTACACAATTGTCTGAATTTAAAGCAACCACATGGATTTGTGTTACCACATATATCATTTATGCCATGGTGTTTTGGAATACCTTCACATGGTTCCTTAGGAGTGAAAATATCATAATAGGGATAATCTTGATACAATTATCCCATCAACACTTGCAAATATGCCTAGCAAAATAGGATTTATGTAAGGTACAATATTATTCATATTTGGAGTAATGGATGTGCAAATTGGGAGATACCCAAATACCCAACTTACTTCATTGAACATGGAAAGAGACTCTTAAAAAGAAAATTATATTACTATGTAGAGTGCCATGACACGTACATCATGATATATGGGTTCATAATTCATCCTTATATTATTCCTTATGTGTATGTGTTGTAGTATTCAACAACCCCCATTTATTTTTATTTAATTATTAATAATTAATGGGGACCCTTCTTTTCTTTTAATAATTCTTCAAATTTCAATAAATTAGGACATTTTTGGATCTCATATAAAATTTGATAGGCTTGAAGCTTTCCCTTATCGGAACTCATTTATCAAAGCTCCACCTTTAAAATGTTATGATAAACATATACCCTGATAAGCCCTCTCTCATAAAAGTCAAAGCTCCATCAGAAGAATTCCATCAGATCCTTATTATATCGTAACTTCCCTTTGAGAAAGTTACAGTAAAACTCATCCCCGATATGACTTCCTCCTGATGATTGCTTTATTAATATCATTAAACGAGATTTTTACCAAGGTTTATGACAAGTGTTACGCACTTTTATATAATGAATATAATAATCCCCTGGACCCACGATTGTCATTTATTATATCAACACCTCCAATATCAGACCTTTTATAATGTGACACTTCCGATACTTCACACTTTCGATGTCTCACACCTCTGATGCCTTTCATTTTCAATATATTCCATCGTCGATACCTTTGATATTCCCATTAAACCTCTCTATCAGAACTTTCACATCGGAATATTGTCCCTTAAACCCTTGATATGATTCCTCCGATATGAATTCCCTGATATCGCTTCCCGTCTCTTTTCAATAATTGTTACTTCATCGGAATCCCCATTCATCGAAAGTTCCCATTATCATAAATTTTAAACGCATCCCTCTAATTCATTTCTCTGATTTGCCACTTCCGATATGTTGATTTGGAAATCTCACGTGAATTCACGTTTCTAAAATTAATGTTTGAGAGTGGTGAAGTTACCGTTTTCGAAATCATAAACACTTTCATTCATTTCAGCTTGATTCTATCAAAATTTGCTTTAAATAAGATATTGTTGTTGTAAAGGCTCATTATTTGCACTAAGTCCTCTGTGAGTAAAATTTTATCGCCCATTCCTATGTTTTCTGCTACAGGATAGCCTTGATCATCGTAAAATTGAATAAATGTCTAAAGCAGGGAAAGGAAAGAAGAAAACCGCAACACAACAGCAATCTGTCACTCTTCCAATTGAAAGCACTGAAGATAAGAATGATATGTCAGGTTTATTTTCTGACACAGTGTACACTAAAGACTATGGACAATACTCATGGGAATCCATGTATAAACTCTTTGAAGATGAAGGACCCAGGGTCATGCAAAGGACAGTGATTGTCGATGATTCTACCCTGGTCTCAAACACTACCTAGAGTGATGTGGCTAATTCCTTCTTGCACAAGATTGTAGCTCGACCTAAAATTATTCCTTATACAGACATGGTTCGATGGGTTGTCGACAATTTGGGAATTTCCAACATGAATATTGTTACAATGAATCAAACGATCATCGGAAATTTTACCAGCAAAGATTTGAGCAGGATGTACCACCTGCCTGAGCCACAGTGTAAATATGACAAGAAATTTGTTGAAGCATTCATGAAAGAACACAACCATGCATCAGAGTCAATTAGAGGATGGAGGAGGGATCCAAACAAGCACAAGCAAGAGGAAACCAGTAAGTACGTTGTAGACTCCTTGTTGGTCCCTATTTCCATGTCGCTACTATGATGTGTAGACTTTTTGCTCAGCCTAATACACAAAAGTTTATTGATCAATGGGTGCCACTTATGGATGGGGCTTCATCGGGTTTTATCTTTGATTGGGGTAATATTCTCTCAGATAACCTAGCCACCCATGTCTTGTCTTTTAGAAGCAAGCACAAAGTCTCTGAGAACATAATTCCTCCCTTTTACATGAGCGCTTATATCATGGACACCTTGTGTTTCACCATGGACTTTTCCTCTATGGGTTGGAAGTGGACTTTGGAAGACGCTACCCTTATTCACATCTACCATGATATTCTTTGGGATTCCAAATATCTACCACATTTCTACAAAATATGTCATGGAGTCATGCTACCCATCTACCAGATTATTTTTTATAAAAGGACCCCACAGGTATCTCCAGAAGCCGAAGCTCACTAGCTCCGGGTAGGAAATTGGTTCGGTAAATAATTTCACCTATATTAGAGTCTATGGGATTCTAGCTCGCCCTCATGTGTTACCTTTATTCATTCCTAACAAAATTCTTTCCAGAGAGATAGCATATCAGACAGTGGGAAACGGTATTTCAAAGGTTTTGAAGGAATTGAATAAAAGGTATGGCCTGTTTTTCCTATCTAGTGTGGTATATATAACTTGGATAACTTCAATCATGCATTATTTGAAATTAATTATATTCAAGAGATCAATTTCCCCTCTATTCCCAACAGACAGTATGACCCTCATCAAGCTATCAAAAAGATTACAGCCGCATCGAGCATCAAGAATTTTTCGCATGAGCCAGATAAGTTTGATTATTTGTTTTAGAGGGCTTCTACTTATTCAATGGTTGTGAAACAAGCAGGGAAACAACTAACTCCACAAGAAATGATTCAATTTGCTCAGTACAGGGCCTCAAGGCCAGTAAATTTGCTTATGGAATCATTATTTGATTCCTTAGGACAGGACTGTTCCTGATGATGTCGTAGTTGTTGGTTCTAAACAATATGTTGATGTTTCCCAGTGAAGAGAAACAATCGCCTCCTATTATTCCCAAGAAGAGGGATTTATGCCTAATGCTAGACTAGATGAAATATGGGAAAATATAATCATACTCTAAAATTTAAGGCTAATGAACCTCAAGTTGTTAAAACTCCTCTACAAGAGAAAGTCCAAGACACTTCCAAAAGCCTCGAACATACTCTGATAACAAAAAAGGCCCTTGAGAAGCCTTTGGAGGATGAAGATGTTAAGAGTTGAATAAATTCATTCGCTTGACATCTTTCACCGCCCTCAACACAAGGTTGTCGTTAAAAGGGAGAGGAAGAAAAGGAAAATTGATCAATGCCAGGATTTGGTTCTTGGAAATGCATCTTTTGAGGTGTTGTGGAAAGGCTCTTTAGCAACTCCTACAGAGGAATTGGGTAGGCTTACCCAATTCACAGGTGCATATGCTTCAGCTACAATGGATAAAGCTACAGAGGTGCAATAGTTTTTAAAGGAGAAAGAAGAAAATATTATTCTTTTTAAACAAAGTATTGAAATTGAGAAACAAAATATTGTTGAACATTAGCAAGGATAGGTCACAAAGCTCCATAATAGTTTTAGCTACCTCAAAGTTCAATATGATGTTGATTTGTAAGACCAAGAATCTCAAATCTAGAAGCTATAGAGAAGGATTGAACAGTTGAGTGTAAATCCTAAATTAATTGAGTTTAAGGAGGCAAAAGAGTTGAACACTTTTCTTGCTCAACAATAAATTGTCTTTTTCCATAAATTGGCAACTATTCATGATCAATGCAACACAACTAGTTCCCTGGTAGACTAACTATCATATGTCAAGACTTACTCTGAGGACATAGAGGAGAAAATTGTCAGTTTCCTGACATGGCAAGAAAGCAAAGATGGAAGATTAGTCAATCTCCCTAGAATTGAAGAATCACACAAAGAGATTGTTTTTAGAGAATGGGAAGTTCACCTCAAGTAAGCAAAAGCAACAATATTTCACGCAAGGGATATTTCAAATAATATCATTGAAGCAGTTAGCGGTAACTTGTTTCAATCCAATCTCATACCAATTTTCCCTGAAGGAGCATTACCCGATATCAAATCACTTACTAAAATGTGGCAAGAATCCTCCAAGAAGCAAGCCGAAGTTATCAATCAGCTAAACAAGATCAACTTGGAGAGTGATTGGAAATTTTTGGTCAACCCACACAGTCAGTGGTTGATGCTCCGATGTTTATCCAATACCACCACACAAATGTTGCCAACATTGAGGGATACAATCTTCATCATCCAAATGTGAATACAACCAAGGCCTCCACCCCAGTTAAAGAACATGGTAGATATCTGTGAGCTGCAACAACAAATCGGAGGATAGTCTTCCTCCCAGGCTTAGATAATTTGTTGCAACATATTCTAAATTTGTCCCTTCTTGTTTATTTTGGCTACATTTGTTGAAACCACCTGAAGTTGTTACTGTATTTTCTATATTTGTATTTTATCATAAAGCTATAAATCCCCTCCATTTGTCATAAGAAGTGGTTCTGGATTTTTGAAAGAAGGCCTAAGCTTGCACTATTTTAACTCAAGTTTTTCTTAATATATAGTTGAACCATCGCCATTTTTCTCATGAGCAAAGCAATGATATATCAGGTACTATTATCCTTTTGTTATTTTTTTGTTTAGAGTTGAATGGAAAGTTTGATTTTTGTTCATTATATATGTGTCATAACAATCATTCATTATCACTATTGATATGTTGGATTGGAATCATAAATTATATGTATGAACAGCGAGATCTCATATATGTGACGAATTTATAAGCTAATTTAATTAACTATTAAATTAAATTAGTTATCTTTCTCTGCTTTAACTTCATAGTTACACAATAATTTGCATTGTCATGTTAATTATGAAATCTCTATAATCACATATACAAACAGCATTTCCAGGATAGATACTAAGTTTATCAATATTTATTTTCAGTTTTAGTTACATCAAAGCTTTATAGTTTTCTTCAATCTATTTCTTATAATTTCATATAAAGGGAAATTGGTCCCATAATTCTATTCAGAGCCATCATCCCAAACAGAAAAGGATATGCTCTAAGGTCCCGACCAGGTGGTTTCCCATAATGTTGATGCTAAAATTTCAGGCCATCAATAGTATGATGAATATCTATTGACAAAGATATGGCACTAATACTGATATTGGCATGATATATTACATAATAAGAAAGTTAAATGCTTTTGACCATTTTCTATGAATGGATAATATATTTGGCACTAGATATATGAATTATGCATCTACATGACTAAATGAGTTTATAATGGAAATAACAAAATACTTAGAGTTATGATTCAAAAGGCCTCCACTAAAAACATGTGATAAAAGTGAAGCATTCAAATCTCTTCACAACTCAACCCCCTCCTCGTGAAAAAGAGTTAGAAAATATATGGATTATACAAAGGTTTCCACAATAAGAAGAAGAGAGATGGATGTGGATGAAATATTTGATAAAAATGATTTTTATTACTCTTTTCCAAGTTGGAACCAACAATATATCGATGACAAATAAAATCAAACACATTCTTCCATAAAGGTTGATAAGGGGATGACTAAATGCAGGACCTCATGGTCAATTTGACTTGCTAGTTGTGGGTTAACATAACCACTAGCTAGTTGGACAAATAATACCATTTTGGCACTGGTACTTTTATTAAAATTCAAGATTCCTCACACATTGAGCCTCCATTAATGCAATAATTAGGAAGAAAAACAACCACTGAAGTTTCTAAGGGGAATACAAATTAGACTAGTGTTGTCTACTTATGAAGGCTTGTTGTAAATAAAGAAAAAAAATATAGCTAAACTTGTGAAAATATTAATGGTAAGAACCTCTCTTCCATTCCAATTCCTTTATACTCACTTTTGCAGTGAGTATAGTTCCTTTAGGTTAATGAAAATGAAAATATATAGATTTATAGGTTGAAAAACCACCTACATAGCCTCTCTCATAAATGAGGTTTGGAGACGAAATATTAAATAAATCCAAGAAACTTCGCAGCGAATTTTTTATGATGAATTTCCAAATTTGCATGACTTTAAATATGATAACAAAGGTAATTCCTTTGTGGTGAGGTCATATAGATCTAAGGGCAAGGGGGAGAAAAATATGGAATTATCGCATACTACTTTAGATGTTTCTAATATAACTACTATAGAAGTTTTTAAGTTGAATGAAGAAACCTAACAAGTTGTTGAGTCTAAGGTAAAGAGAGGTTTTAAACTTCTCAAAATGTTAAAATGACATATTAAGGTCCAAAACATAGAGATTCAAGAGTACTGTAATAGTTAAATCGCTTATATATAGTTCCTATATCAACTAGGCCTCCTATAGATTTTGCAACACTTCCACTAGAAATGCAAGGAAAAATAAAATTGAATTAGAATGGACAACCCTAAAAATCATGGGGAAAGTGATTGTGAGTAATTTGGAATATAAGGAAAAGTTGAATGCATAGGAGATAGCTAACAAATCCCAAGTGTTAGATGGGGCATTAAGAAAATTGAAGGGACAACTAGTAAGAAAATTACATCATGAAAATAGTTTTGAAGTATATTATGTCAAAGTCCACGTGATCTTGGATAGACAGTGATCGGGTGCTTTGTTAAGGCACTCCTTGATGTGAATTCACTGGTTCGATTCCCCACCCCGATTAAGTGATATATTGGACAAAATGAAGATGTAGTCTTGCCAATCTTACAAAAAAAAATGTCAAACAATACTTATATGTGATGGTAGAGTTGACTCATTTGTTAGACAAGCCTAAGTATTCTTGAATGATGTAGAGATCCATGGAGCTTGGTATTATATGATAAAGTTACTAACTCAATTTGTAATTGAATCTGATAATTGGTATTTAAGCTTGAGGAAAGGAGGAGCAACTTTTTAACTACATTTCAAATCCATATGAAGGGATCAAAATATTTGTGTATTTAGGGCCGTTTTCACCTAGCATCATGGCAAGTGAAGTCATGCACACAAGGATTTGGAACCTAAAGAGAATACTGTAGGTAACTATAGAAAATTGGGTTTCGGAATTTTTAGGTCATAACTCCACAACTCTAAAAATTGTTGAAAAATCAAGTGAAATGTAGACTAGCACTAATTTCTTAAACCAATAATTACTTGTGATGACTATATTCAAATTATTTTATCATTTACACTTCTTAATCAAGCAATTATACTTCCAAAATTCAACTATACGAAAATGAGAAAAGTAGAGATCACAATGCACAAGATCAACACAATATTTACCTTGGGAAAACTTGTGTGGGGTAAAAACCCAAGTTTTTCCTTATAGAATCAATTAAACAAGAGATATCAAAGTCAAGACTATGGACAAACTAACCAACAAGGACGTCCACCAAGTTTCCAAGTCAATCCCTCCTCAATATGACTGCAACAGAGGTCTATCTTCCACAAGAGTACAAAGATAACACAGAGAATTTGGCATTCTTTTCCACAAAGATGAATAACATAAGATTTGGCACTTTTGCACATAGATAAACCATAGAGATACAACCCTTTTCCATAGACATGAACCGTGGTAGAATCAACCCTTTTGCACAAAGATAAGCCATAGAGATTCGACCCTCTTCCCCAAAGATGTATCACATAGATTTGGACCTTTTCCACAAAGATAAACCATAGAAAAATTCAATCTTTTCCATAAAGATCAAATTTGCCTTCAATTTTCTACTTGATCTTCTTCATTCTACTCCTCGAATTCCTTCGCAATAGATATCTACAAGAGATCCGTGTAATTTGAGCATGGATCAATCGGCTAGGGCAAAACTATAGTCGCCATTGGGGTCTTCAAAGCTTTGTCCACTCTTACTTCTTTAATAAATTCTAAATAATCTTTTGCCATTAAACATTTTACTAAGTTAACATACCTATTTACATAATTAAACTATTTCAATGTCTATATTAAATAAAATAATTTTGTACTAACTTTAAATAGAGAAAAATAAAGCAATTTAAATTAAAAAATTACTTGTCTTTTTAAAAAATATTAATAACAAAATTTATTCAATGTGTGTGTGAGAGAGAGAGGTATTATACTTCCAAACATGAGGGGGCATGTATTAACATTTTAATGTGGAGAATGTGAATCATAAATAAAATATTTCAAGGTGAACAATGTATATATTAAGTATTGGGGGTTTTCGCAGTGCATTATATTAGATATCATTTTTTGGGATTCAACTGTGTTAAGTAAGTCATTCATCTATGACCATTTCCATGAGAGATAGTCGTAACTGACTAATTTCTCATGATTTTTGAATAGTCCACTTAGCACTCATTGCATTGGGTGATGCTCACAGGGGTGAAGAAGTGGGATTGAAACTAGTGAAATAAATCACACAGCGTCAATCATCACTTTCGGAGCTTGCACCCAGTAACCAGGACTTCCCAGCAGGTCACCCATCCCAGATCGCCTCTGGATCAAGCGCACTTAACTGTGGAGTTACAATCAAGGCCACTTAGCTTGCTACCCCATTTGCAAAACCTTAGCAAGTATTGTGCCTCATGAACCATTCAAGTAGAGTTCCCTTCACTATTTTGAATTAAGTATTGGGGGTTTTCGTAGTGCATTATATTAGATATCATTTTTTGGGATTCAATTGCGTTAAGTAAGTCATTTATCTAGACCATTTCCATGAGGCACAATACTTGAATGGTTCATGAGGCACAATACTAGATAAGGTTTCTCAAACGGGGTAGCAAGCTAAGTGGGCTTGATTGTGCGGAAAAACTCCATAGTTAAGTGCGCTTGAGCCAAAGGTGATTTGGGATGGTTGACCTCCCGGGAAGTCCTGGTTACCGGGTGTAAGCCTTGGAAGTGATGATTGGTGCTACGTGATTTATTTCACTAGTTTCAATCCCACTTCTTCACCCTTGTGAGCATCACCCAATGCAATGAGTGTTAAGTGGACTATTCAAAAATCATGAGAAATTAGTCAGTTACGACTACCTCTCATGGAAATGGTCATAGATGAATGACTTACTTAACGCAATTGAATCTCAAAAAAATGATATCTAATATATATACTATATAAAACAAGTGAATAATATATATATATATATATATATATATATATATATATATATATATATATAATATATATATAGTTAAAACATTTTTATTAGTGTTTTTCTAAAAACTAGCATAAATACATCTTAACTCTATATGAATCAAATCCCTTGAGGTGAAAACCTCTTTTCCAATTTTTCACTCAAAAATAGGTTCACATCTTGAAATATTTGATCCCTTTGAGCACTTAGTAGATCTAAAATTAAAATAGATCTATGATAGTTTAAGGAAAAAGAAAGTAACAAATATATTCTTGGAGCTTTCTTGGGAGGATATAGGGTTTTTGAGCAGGTACGCCTAGGGTTTGACGTTGATGGTGCACATATAGGGTGGGAGCGGGGCTCCCTCCTATTGGGATGTCATAACAGACAAGGGGAAGGGGTTCAAGGAAGGATCCAGTGGTCCTACAGATTGTCTCTTAGAGAATGCCTAAGGTATGGTTGGAGTAGGTGGGAACGGTCAGAGAAGAGATGAGGACAGAAGTATGCCAAGGAATTATGCAAGCCAGCAGCATCAACAAAATTCAAAAGGATCTACGGGGCCGTGTAAGCCCCAAAGTAGTGGTGATCCCAACGGAAATGATCATTGATCCTGAGACACAAGCATTTAGGGAGCACATGAGGTCATATGTTGTCATATGCAAGTTTATGGGCCTTTGGCCCACTAAAAAAGACTTGTGTGATTAAATTAAACATCATTGGAAACAAAGAGGTGGGATAAAGTTGCATCTAGGGTACAAAGTTTTTTTTACGTTCATCTTTTCTAATATGGAAGATAGAGACTGAATCTTTGATGGCAATCCCTACTTATTCACATCAGCTGAATTGTACATGCAGCCATGGATGGAGAATTTTAACCCAGAGAAGGAGACCTTCACCAATGTCTTAATTTGGGTTAGGTTTTACTCCCTACCTTTGGATTATTTTCTACCTTCAACCCTCAAGCTGATAGGAGATACATAGGGAAATTTTATTAAAATATTGGAGGCAACGCTACAAGAAAGGTATACATTGTATGCAAAAATCTGTGTGGAAATGGATGTTTCTGGAGCCCTGCCTGAAGTAGTCAAATAGAGTTTTGGGACGAATTATGGTTACAACCTATGGACTATGAGAAAATTACATTCAGATGCAGATGATGCCATGAACATGTTCACCTAATTTGGGAATTCCCTTTGAATAAAGCGGAAGAATGAGGAAAATAATCATAATGAAAGGATGCATATGTGTTTATAAGACCTAACCCAAGGGGAAGAGAAAATCGAAGACAACAACAGAGAAATCGGGGAGGGAGAAAAGCACAAAGATATAGCTTTGAAATCCTATCAAAAGGAAATCCACAGAGTTAGGGGTTTGAAGAAGAGAAAAATGAGGAGAAAGAAGAAGGTAAATAAGAAGAAGAAATGTTACAGTCGATAGGATATATTCAACAACATACTCATATCCTGGATCTATCAAAGGATTTTGAAAGAGATGTGGAAACGATCCCAAGACAGAAAGGAACAGAGGACCTAGAGTTGTAGGAAATAGTAGAAAGGGAGGGTATCGACCTCCAGAATATTGTGGAACAAGCAAGAAAACAGGGACCGGAGGTTATCCCACCTGATCAAATGGATAGGATCCCGTATCTATACCTGATGAAAGGATACAAAAATAAGAGTTTATAAAAGGTCACATCAAGAAATAGCTGATATGGGAGTAAAAGAAATGGGATCTCAAAAAGTTTTGGCGCCACATCACAGCCATCAGAAAAGAGGGAGGAATTTGAATAGTGTTTCCCTCCAAGAGCTAGGAGCTATGCTAATAAATTCAGGTAAGATGAGAGCATTAAGCTTGCAACCCCTTAATCATAGTTAAATCATCAAAGTTTTAACATGGAATATTAGAGGCATAAGTAGCTTTAGGAAATAACGACTGCTTAAGAAAAAGATTAAAATGGAATAGCCAAAATGATTGCAAGAAACAAAATCATTTGCAGATAAAATAAGGGAATTAAGTAGGAAATTAGGGAGGAGGTTTGAGATAATGGAGGTCGCAGCGCATGGTTCTACATTTGAGAGAGATAAGAACTAGGAAAGGTCATCTCCATTAGGTGTTAGGGGGGACTTCAATATGATAACCTCTCTATCGAAGCAAAAGGGAAGCCAAAGATGCATAGACCGAGATACTGAAGCTTTCAAAGAATTCATTGAAGATGCCAACCTTATTGACATGGACACTTTAAATGTTGTCTCACATGAAGTAATAAATGAGAAGGGCAGCATCAAGTTGCATCCAAACTTGACAGGTTTTTTATTTCAGAGGATTTTTTTATGCGAGGGATAGACGTGGAAGCAAATATCCTTCCTTGTGGAGGATCAGGCCACTAGCTAGTGATATTAATGATCATGATGTTAGGTACTCTCAAAAATAGACCATTTAGATTCGAGGCCTTCTGCTTGGATCACTGTGACTTTATGGAGAATAATAAAAGATGGTGGGGGTAACATATCCCATTTAGGGGCTCCAAAATGTGGATCTTACAGGCAAGGTTAAAATATATCAAATCAAAATTAAAGGAGTAGAATAAGTTAGAGTCTGGTAACATCTTCCGAGCAAAAAAGGAATTGGAACATAAGATGGAAAATTTACAACAATAGTTAATCACAGAAGGGTACTTGGAGGAAAGCAGGGGAGAGGAGATGGAGTTACTGAAGCAGTGGGAGGACATATGCAGACAAGAGGAAATTCTATGGAGACATATATCCTAAGTGTTATGGCTCAGGGAGGGTGAGAATAACACTAATTTCTTTCACCGCTCAACAAAAGAACATAGAAATTCCAACTAAATCCTTAGAATCAAGGATGAGAGGGGGCACACCTACGAATTGCATTATGATATTAAGAACGTCCTAGTTCAGCACTTCCAAAAATTAGTATAGGAGCCTCCAGTGGATAGACAAGAGAATATTGTTGGGTTGTGTTATATTCTTTCCATGACTAGTTGCCCTAGTTAACCGAGGGGTTAGAGGGGGGGGGGGGGCGGCGGGGCCGAAGACCACCCTTCGTTGTGTTGATTGCACAATGGGGGGGTCATAGGGGGTGGGTATCCCTCCTCCACAGGGTTCGGGACAATGCCCCAAGGAAAAATTTTTGGACCCTATATTAGGTGGGAGAACCTACCAATAGTTTTGTGCATGGTTTTTAGCGCGATGGTTTTCGATCCATGGTATTGGATGCTTCAGCATGTATATATATGTATTGTAACATTGAAAGGAACATAATGAAAAATCTAGCTCTAGCCTCGGTTTTAGGATCCAGGGGAAAATATTTGTGTATATTTGTTTTATGTGTTATGCTCTCGCATTGTTTATTTTTTGTGTTTTAGAATTCGTATGCAGGTAATTTCTATACGGGGTTAAAACCTACATTTGGTATCAGAGGTGTTTTGGATTCAAGGGGACACCTTCATTGCTAAGGGGTTTCGCTCGGGCCTATGGTAGAACCTTTTCAATGGGAGATCTTTGGGATTGATTATGGTGGTGAAAGAATATGGCGAGCAGTGGAAAGATAGAGATCGAGAAATTTAATGGTCAGAGTTTTGAGTTGTGGAAGCTCAAGATGGAGGATCTGTTGCTGGATAAAGATCAGTGGATCGCGATAGATACAGGTACTAAACCAACGGGAGTGTCTGATGAAGAATCGAAGAAGTTGGATCGCAAGGCAAAGAGCACAATACGATTGTATGTTATCAGGGGAAGCCACGGTGAAGGCTTTGTGGGACAAGTTCGGGACTTTGTACCAATCTAAGTCTGTGGTGAATAAACGGTTCCTACGGAAAAAGTTGTATAACCTAAGGATGAAAGATGGAGACTCGGTAATATAGCATATGAATGCATTTAATACTGTGGTAAGTTGGTTATTGTCTATTGATATTAAAATTTCATATGAGGATAAGTGCATTAGTTTGTTGTGTTCTCTGCCAGATTCGTGGGATAGTCTGGTTATTGCAATAGGTAGCAATGCAACTACCTTGCAGTTTGATGAAATAATCTCATCCTTGCTGATGAAGGAGATGAGACGAAAAAATATGGAGAGCCAGAATGGTGATTCCTTGTCTGTATGAGGACGGTCCTAGAATAGAAACAAAAATAAGTCATCAAGTGGGAGATCTTAATCTAGAGGGAGATCTAAATCTCCAGGAAAACCTGTAAAGGTGGTGTGCTGGAAATGCGGAAAGGAAGGGTGCTATAAAAGAGACTATAAATCGAAAGCTCCTAACAAAGAAAAGAATCTAATGATGCTCCTTTTACAGAGGCCAAAACCACCTCAAATGAAGGTGGGGATGTGTACTTGTTTTCTTCAAGTACACATGTAGATCATGAGGCATGGTTGATTGACTCAGGTGCATCCTTTCACTTCACTCCTCATAGAGAGTGGTTCTGCGAGTATGAAAAATATGATGGTGGTGATGTCTTCTTGGGGGATTACAAGAAGGCTAGAATCATTGGTCGTGAAAAAGAAAAGTTGAAGTTTCAAGGTGGAAGGATTAGAACACTTCTGGGTGTTCTGCATATTCCTGCATTGGCCAAAAATCTGATTTTTGTAAGCAAGTTGGATGATGCAGGTGTAAAAACAGTGTTCGAGAAGGATACCTACAAGATGGTTCGGGGAGCACTG
>APFE031631593.1:41357-77065 GCA_000404065.3 Pinus taeda
GAGAGAAGGGCCTTTGAATACTTCATGGTAAAGGTATGGTAGAAGGTATGACTAATAGCTCTCTGGATTTTGATTTTTGTGAAAATTGTGTATATGGGAAGCAGAATCAGGTGAGTTTTGTTTCTGGTGGTAAGAAGGTGAAACAGATATTAGAGCTTGTGCATAGTGATGTGTTTGAACCTGTGAAGGTTCCATCACTGTGTAAGTCTGTGTACTATGTATCATTTATAGATGACTTCTCAAGGAATAAATGGATATATTTCCTCAAGAAAAAATCTGAAGTCTTTGACAAGTTTTAAGAATTTAAGGCTCTAGTGGAAAACGAGATAGAGAAGAAGATAGAGGTGTTGAGGACAGACAACTGTGGAGAGTTTTACAGTAAGGAATTTGAATAATTATGTAAGAAGTGTGGTATAGCACAGCAGAAGACTACTCCATATACACCTGAGAAAAATGGAGTTGCAGAAATAATGAACAAGATGTTGATGGAAAGGGCAAGAAGCATGCTCAATGGTGTCGGGTTAGGATAGGAATTCTAGACAGAGGCAGCAGAGACAGCATGTTACCTGGTCAATGGATCACCATCATCAATGTTGGAGGATAAGAGTCCACGAGAGGTATGGATTGGTAAGAAACTCTGTCTTTTGTGATGCATATGTACATGTTCCAAAGGAGAAAAGAACAAAGTTGGATAGTAAATCTGAAAAGTGCATCTTTATTGGGTATGAGGATGGTTTAAAGGGTTATAAGCTTTGGAACCCAGTAACAAGGAAGGTTGTGTATAGCTGAGATGTGGTGTTTAGAAAGGTGAAAGATGTTATTAAACATGAATTCCAACCAAAGGAACCTTTGAAGACGGAGTTTGAGCTTAACGAGGAAGAATCAGACTCTACAGCAGAAGAGGAATCAGAAGATGAAGAGCCACAAACTCCAGGTGTGAGAAGATCAGTTCGAGAAAAAAGGCAGCCAGAAAGGTATAGTCCATCTGCTTTATGTTCAACTTTTGCTTTAACTATTACTAATGTTGATCCCAGAACTGTGAAGGAAGCAGTAGATTTAGAGGATGGAAAACTCTGGAAAGAGGCCATGGTTGATGAAATGGCATATTTGCACAAAAATGAGCCTTGGGATTTGGTGGAGTTGTCGGCTGGAAGGAGACCCATTGGCAACAAATGGGTGTTTAAGCAGAAGACAAATGTAGAAGGAAAGTTGGAGAAATACAAAGCTCAGTCTCGATGGAAGAGGTGGCCCTAACCGTTAATGAAAT
The DNA here is from genome assembly GCA_000404065.3 of Pinus taeda. NCBI lineage: Eukaryota > Viridiplantae > Streptophyta > Pinopsida > Pinales > Pinaceae > Pinus > Pinus taeda. Next base: position 42,625 of record APFE031631593.1, read on the forward strand.
GCCCAACGGAAAAGACCTCAGCCTGGATGGCTTTACTATATATTTCTTCAAAGCATGTTAAGATGTAGTTAAACAAGATATCTATGAGGTCGTAGCAGATTCACAAGATTCAACAACTATTCTCAAAGCCTTGCATTCAACTTTTATCATCGTCATTCCAAAGGAAGAAAGGACCAGCACTCCAGAGAAATTCCAGCCAATAGCCCTATGTAATGTATTAAGCAAGATCATATCCAAAGTAGCAGCAAAAAGGATGAAAAAGATTCTTCCACGTTTGATCTCATCAGAAAAGTCTAGTTTTGTCGAGGGTAGACAGATTTTGGATAATGTTATTCTTGCGCATAAGATAGCTCACTTGTTGAACACCTAGAAAAATGAAGCTATGATTATTCAACTAGATTTGTTAAAGGCGTACGATAAGATTAGTTGGGATTATATGAAACTGGTTCTAGGGGTGTTTGGGTTACATGAGCATTGGATCAAGTGGATTATGGCCCTGTTCTCATCCCCTCATTTTTCAATCCTGGTTAATGGAGCCCTGGCAAAATATTTCTTCTCGTCTAGAGGCATACGGCAAGGGGAACCCTTGTCTCCCTTTGTATTATCATAATTATGGAAGCATTGGGGAGGGATATCAGTGCGACCAATAGAGAATGAGATATAAAGCGCCTTAAGCTGCATGAGAAAGGTTAGGCAACAATGCATCAACATTTCATCAGTGAAACTGTGTTGCATGGTATTCCTACAGTAAAGGAGGATCGTTCATTTAAAGTCATCCTAGACACCTTCATGTTTGCTTCGGGTATGGAGATCAATCATTCTAAGTCCATGATTTTCTTTTTCATTAACACCCATATTGCTATCCAACGGAATTTAACGGTTATATTAAGGTTATAAAGAAAATGCCTCCCATAAAAATACCTAAGGGTCCCCCTAACAATGGAAGCCTAGAAGAAGTCCAATTGGGAGAAAATTATCTCCAACCTTGAAGACGAGGTCAAACGATGGATGGTCAGAGCCTTGAATTTGGTTGGACAGTTGGTCCTAACAAAGGTAGCGCTTCATGATATCTCAGGTTTCATGTTATCTATCCGACTTGTGCCTAAGGGAGTGCTCCAAAAGATCAGGGATGTCCAAAGGAACTTCGTGTGGTGAGGGGTAGAGGAAAAATGAAAATGGGTGTTTGTGGCTTGGAATATTGTGTGTAAATCGAAAAATGTAGGAGGCCTCGGTCTTCAAGATCCAAAGATAACCAACAGAGTGAACGAAGCCAAATTGTGGTGGAGATGGTTAAAAGGGGGGGCGACACCATGGGCAAAACTATGGAAATCAAAATATGCCCCTAATTGTCAAACAAAATACCTAGTTAGGCTCTCAAGTTCAATCCAAGGGTCAACGAGTTGGAATTTGTCATGGAATAATAGAGACATCGTACAACAGTATTGTTTTTGGGAAATAAGAAAAAGAAAGGAAGCTTCGTTCTAGGAGGATGCTTGGCAGCAACAATCGAAGTTAAACAAAGAGGAATGGTGGCCCTTCAAATTAAGCATGGAAAATCAGGGATAAAAGGAAGTCCACTAATTTTGGGCTTAGGGACTAAATAACAACAAATGGAGACGATGGAATCTGAACATATTTCAACAAACAACCCTCAGTGACTCAACCATTAAGAATTTAATAGAGGCATTGAGAAATAAACGAATTTTGTTTAATAGCGACGAAGACCAGATTAGGTGGGGAAAAAATGAAGGAGGGGAGTTCAACCTTAAGGAAGCCAAAGCATATCCTAGTGTGGGACATAATGCTTCCAATGACCCATCATGGAGAAAAGTATGGTTGGCTCCGCACTGGCCGAAAATTAAATTCTTTTGTCGCTGATTTTACACAAGAAGGTTCTAACCTAGGACAATCTAATAAAGTGAGGATTTATAGGTGCATCTTGGTGAAGTCAAAGAAAACCTTAACCACCTTTTAAACACTTGTAGCTACACGGAGACCCTCTGGGAGTGGTTGACCCTCATTTTTCAACAAACTAATCGAGACAAGGAAACCATACAAGAAACTATAAAGAAATGGTGCGTGCAATATACTAAAAATGAGTTGGTGAATATGACTTGGAATTTAATTCTGGGGTTCATCCTTTGTCCAATCTAGAAGGAGCTCAACTGACGCATATTTCATGATAAGAAGCTTCTTGTTGAAAACTTGGTGGAGGAAATAAGACGTCAACTTAAGGAGACAGTTATTAACAATGACACTCAAACCTCAGAGGAACAACCATCCCCCCAGGAAGCGAGAATTATGAACTTTTTATATATGAAATAATTGAGTGGTCTAAACTGCTGGCCCAGTGAGTGACATATCCAGCTTGGCTCCGTGGTGTGGGTGGTTCCCCCAGATGGTTTCCCAAAACTGAACTTTGATGGGGCATCGAAAAGAAATTCAAGCAAGGCAGGGGCTTGAGGGGTCATTCGAGACTCGACAGGAAAAATTCGCAGACTATACTTCATAAATATGGGACAGGCCTCAAACAATGCAGCAGAATTCCAGGCCCTCGAGCATGGAATGGAAACGATGATTCAAGAAGGAATGATGAACATGATAGTCGAAGGGGACTATGCGTTAGCCATCCAAGTGGCACGATGGTTGCAATGTTGCACATAGTTGTTATACGGAATTTATACCTATGGATAAGTATATCTTTCCTAAGTGGGTAGTTACACTTAGAACAATTGAAGTAAAGATGTTTAACCCTTTCCTACAATAAACAGATAAGATAAAGGAACCTTCTTGTGATCCTTCGCTTGCTTTGATCTCCTTTGAGTTGCTCCCGCTCAAACTGAATTCGCTCAATTGGTACCTGCCAACATAAACAGAAGACAACAACAATCAAAGAATATGATCTATTTATCGTAAACAAATGGAATTGACTACATTTGAACATACATTCATCATAGATATAGACAAAAGTATTGAAAAAGGAACAAACAACTTTATTGCTTGATAGAAGGAGAAGTTACACCCAATGTGGTTCGATCTCATGTCAATCATCCAGCTTAGTCCAAACCCTCATCACACCGATAGAAACATCAATCCAACAGCATAACATTACTTGACAATGATTTCAAGTCTCTAAACCAACAGTATTTCTCTATAATATCCAAGCTCTAACCCCCTGTTCACTATGATGAGTGGTCAATTTATAGGGAAATGCAGGTGGTTTTGTCATAAATAGGGCATTGAATGGTTTTCCATAGTTGGATAGTTAGTTTCCATGGAGAAAGGGATGAGATGATAGAGGTTTAGATGATTCATAGCCTATCCAAAGTCGATCTCATAGGATGAGATAAGAGTTGTGCATCCTTCTAGAATGCTCTAGAATCAAGGAATATTCCCATAATCCTATGCCAATTTCGATCATCCTCGTCCAGCGCAGGATTAAGTGGGCCTAAGTGCTCTGCAACACAAGTTTGAATGGGCCTACCTACTATGCAAAGCAGTTGCCCCTGACCAAGGGTGAATTGGTGTCCTAAGGAGGCATTTTAGTAGGGTTTCAAACTAGGAAACTTTTATGGATGAAAGATTCAATATGATGACTTGTCTAGGGCATGTAGTAACTGAATTAGGGTTTGATGAGCCCTATTTGTATTGATCTGGTCATCGGGAGTCATGTGCCCAAATAGACCTGTAACAACAGTTGAGAAAAGTAACGAAGAACTAGCATCTAGCCTAGTTAATCCAATGAATTCATAAACATATGAAGGTGTTGGAAACTGTCGAGTTCACCTTAGTTCATTTCTCGGATAATGCGTCATGAGACAGGATGGAAAATGTAGGGGTAGAGAGTGCCCGATCACTTATCAAGGTGGCGTGGAAGGAATTTTTTAGGGGTCAGTTAAAGGAACAATGTCAAAGGTTCGTGGAGTGAGACTAATCCACGTCAGGAAGGTGGGTTGATAGAGAAGGGGTGGGCTCAGATCAGGCTAGTGACCCACCTGGTGATGCGAATGAATAACTTTAATGATGGAAAGACATGTAGCGGGTAGTTGGAAAATGAGAAGCGGTACATGTTTACAATATATGGAAGGGGTGATAGTTGATGATGTGAGAGAAGGAAGTTTTTCCTTAAGTGATCGCTCATCGAATTGCCTCATTAATTAGAGAGGGAGGAGAGACGAGTGTAGAAGTACGGCATCCAAAAGGGAGGCATACTGGAGCAGGGCCATGGTGATTATGATTACGTACAAACTAATTTAAGGGTTGAATGAGAGGGGAGTTGGACACAAGCTCTCACGATTGTATTGTAACACTGTTGGCATGACGAAATTATCAAAAATAGAAAAGGAATATAATCAAAAGTTGGGGAGGCATGTCATGTCTTGGTCGTTTCCTTTAAATTATAAGTTAGGTTAGGAAGTAGGAATTGTACAGATAAGTCTGAAAACTAGAAGGTGGTCTGACTGTGAACATGAGTTAGCAACTAAGGTTTTAAGGAGTACAATGGCCAAGGGCCACAGTGTTGGGGGCAGGTCGAGGGGTAGACCTCGCACAAATGCAAAGGGTTCAAAGGCCTGTAAAAGGATGTGGATGGAGGATGCGACAAGGGTGGCTGCGATAAACTATCAATCGACTGTCTCGTAAAAAGGGAAGGAGATAGTGGAAACTTGGGAGAATGAGGTCAAAACGCAATGCAGGGATGTCCCAAACGACCAAATTAAGGAGGAAGTAGACTGGATAATTGACAAGGGGAAATCCCGAATGCAGAAGATGATGTACCATAAGACCTTAGAGGCAACGTGGCATGTCAAAGCTCCAGTTGGGAAGGTAGAAGTAGAGGCAACGGAGCAGCGAACTAGGAGGCAGATCAAGGCTCAACTCCAATTCAAGGCGATTGACCAGAGATTGAAATCTATTCAGGAGGTTCTCAAGCATATGATGAATATAGAACAACTTCAATATGACAGGATTGGAGACATGAACAAGATGTTTTCCATATACCTGAAATACCTCCATAATTTGGATACCACGTTGGGGGAAGAGCAAGGGAATATGTCCCATCTAAAAAATATCATGTTAGAGAGGTTATTATTGCAGGAGATTGTCAATAGGCGACCCAAGGAGAGGGGGCAGCTGTAGGTTTTAACCTCGTACAAAAATTAGCTACATGTGAATTCTAAAACATAAAATAAATAATAGCGAGAGCATAAAACCTAAAACATATATACACAAAGATTCTCCCCGTTAGGTCCCTATAATACTAGTGATTCCCCCATTATTATTGTCATTGTAACCCTTTTTGTTATTTTTGTGCCCCTATTGTCCCCATATTATTATTATTATGCCCCATAGAAGCCCATTATTATTATTGTTGTGCCCTTATATTATTATTGTTAAGTCGGCTTTGATTATATTGTGACCCGTTAGACTCCTATATATAGAAAGGAGGTGTTGTCATTTGTATCATCCAAGAATTTCTCATTTGTGTGATGTAAAGGAAGTTTCCCCCTCAAAGAGGCTGATTTTGAAGGCGTTGATCTATCTTTTCTTCTATTTTGTGAGTTGGTTGCATAACATTTGGTATTAGGGCTTTGGATTCTATGGTTTCGTTGCTCCAAACAAGTCATCGTGGAATTTTCACTATAAATTTTTTTCTGCGACGTTTCAAAAGCTAAAAAAACCCATTTGAGCCAAAATATCTCTGAACCTCGTGTCTGAATTTCAGATCTTTTCTAGCTATATTTTCGAAGATATGATCCAAGGATTAGGGTTTTTGCAAGATCTCGAATTATATCTCAAACAAGTGACCTGGGGAAAATCATCATAACTTTTTTTTAGCATCAGATTGAAATTTCATAAGAGGTTACAGAAAGAGGACAGCCTGTATCTTTCTGTGTATCAATTTTAGGTACTAAGTTCGAAACAGTGACACATGGTTCTTTGTACAAGTTCGCTCTACTGAACCAGTCTATAATCGGGCCATCATGGGAGATTTGGCATAACTCTTCCTTGGAGAATCCAATCTTGATCAGACTTGTGGGGTTATAAAGAGGACTCAGAGGGCTGCCGCAGGACACAAATGTAGACCTTGGAGATATGAATTTATAGAGATACAACAGGTTCAATATAGAGCTCCTACAAAGTGAAAAAATGTGTGTATTTTTTTTTAATTTTTGCATAAGTTTGGTTTGAAAAATTAGTTTAAAGGAATTCAAATGACATATTGAAGCATTACTATCATTAATTGATGCCCCAAAGAAAGAAAATGGAAACACCTAGTAACCAACCTAAAATCTCTAGCACGACTCATGAAGAAGAGGAAGAAATGCAACATGATATATCTAAATTACGAGACCAAGTGTAACAAATTTCACTCTCACAAAAAGTAACAGAAGCTAAGATGGATGGTTTAAAGAAATGCATGGAAGCTAAGATAGATGGTATGAAAGACAACATTGAAGATTGGAAGAAAGACATGGAAGGTTGGAAGGAAGTTTTGACAAAGTTGCGACAAGAAAGGCTTCCTAATGGCGAAAAGGTAGTAGAGGAAACTCATAATGAGAAAAAAACAAATGTTAATCATGATTCAAAGAATGACAATATTGAAGATTTGAAGAAAGACGTGGAAGGTTTGAAGAAAGGTTTGACAAGGTTACTACAAGAAAGGCTTATTAATGTCGAAAATGTAGTAGAGAAAACTCATGATGAGAACAAAAGAAATGTTAATCATGATTTCATAGACTCTAACGTTGGAACAAAGACCCACCATGTTCCAAAGATCGATATGAGGAAGTTTAATGGCAAGGATCTTGTAACATGGATACTATAGATGGAACAATATATCGATCTCCATAATGTGCAAAACACACAAAAGGTACACATTGCAACTTTATATTTGGACCAAATTAGTTTGTTCAGAGGGACTTTAAAGAATAACATCCAACATGAGCTTCGCCTTTGGGAACTTGATTCATTGGAGAAGGCATTCAGGTTGGCAAGAAAAATGGAAAGAAAAATTATGCCAACAAGGAAGCCTACCACTCACAACTATAAAGATGGAAGTGTTGTTACTCCTAGCCTTCCACAACCTACAAGGTTGACACCACAACAATGGGAAGAAAAAAAAGAAAAAGGGATTAGTTACAGTTGTGATAGCAAATACATTAAAGGTCATAAGTGTGCTGAGAAGAAATTATTTTACATAGATTGTGAAGAGGAGGAACAAAAGGAACAAGAAACGTCAAAAGAAGAGGATACACACCAGGAACAAATCCTAGAGAAAGAAGAAATGAATCCGACCATATCTTGTAATGCATTGGATGGAATTACCGCTCCTCAAACTATCAAGATAGAAGGACATATCAAGAAGAAAAAAGGTAATAGTGTTGATTGATTCGGGCAGTACCCATAATTTTATTCATTGTAAGATAGCCAAGGAATTGAATTACTTCCTATATCCAACACCAAAGTGTCAAGTGATGGTTGCAAGTGGAGGAACCATAAATTGCTCTGGAAAGTGCCATAATATCAAGCTATCCATGGGAGAATATGTATTGAATAGCCCAATTCTTTCCATTTCAATAGGTGGTGTTGATGTTGTACCAGGAGTCCAATGGCTACAATCCTTGGGTACAATAGCTTTTAATTTTCAAGAACTTTTCGTGAAATTTTCTTCGGAAGGAAACAAAGTTGAATTAAGGGGTATTGGAGGGAAACCGGCAAAGATAATCAGCTCTAACAATTTGAAAAACCTTCTAAAGAAAGAACAACGAGGCGTAATTTCACAATTATGTTTGCTAGAGGTTCCCACATCGAACTCATCTATTTCTCTAGATCTCCAAAAATCCTTGGACAATCATTTCAAGGTATTTGAGACTCCCAAAATCCTCCCACCTATTCGTGATCATGATCATGATATTCATTTGATTCCAGGAAGTGTTCCTCCAAGCATCAGGCCTTACAAATATCCCTATGCCCAAAAGAGTGAAATTGAACGTATGGTTGCAGAAATGCTAGAGGCTGGTGTAATTCAACCTAGTCAAAGTTCTTTCTCTACTCCAGTAGTATTGGTGCACAAGAAGGATGGGGGGTGCATGTGTCCAGATTATAGGGAGGTCAACAAGCTCACTATTAAAGATAAGTTTTTCATTCCTGTCATTGATGAAGTATTGGATGAATTGCATGGATTAATTTACTTCACCAAGTTGGATCTCCGTTTAGGATATCATCAAATCATCATGAAGACTGAAGACATTATGTTAACAACATTTAGAACTCATGAGGGCCATTATGAATTTTTGGTCATGCCTTTTGGCCTTACCAATGCATCTTCTACATTTCAAGGTTTGATGAATTCCATTTTCAAACCCTTTCTTAGAAATTTTTTGTTAGTATTTTTTTATGATATACTAATCTACAACAAGTCTTGGAAGGATCATGTTCAACATGTTGATAGGGTTCTCAAACTATTGGAGGAGAAACAATTATATGCAAAAAGCTCCAAATGTTTCTTTGGAGTATAAGAGGTGGAATATCTGGGTCATATTGTATCTCATTAAGGTGTTAAGGTAGACCCTAGCAAAATTAAAGCCATTAAGGAATGGAAAATCCCCACATCCATAAATTATCTACGAGGATTTCTCGGGTTGACAAGGTATTATCACAAATTTGTTAAGAATTATGGGAGAATATTAGCACCTCTAACAACATTTTTGAAGAAATATGCATTTTCATGGACTCCATAAGCAATGAAAGCCTTTGAACATCTTAAAGAGGAAATGTGCCAAGCACCAGTCTTAGCTACGCCAAACTTCACAAAAACCTTTATTGTAGAATGTGATGCCTCAAGAAATGGAATTGGTGTTGTTTTAATGCAACAAGAAAGACCCATTACTTTAGAAAGACGTCCAATCAAAGGAAAGTATTTACACAAAGCTATTTATGAGAAGGAAATGTTGGCAATATTACATGCACTTAAGAAATGGCGACCCTACCTAATGGGAAGACACTTCAAGGTAAAAACATATCATGATAGTCTTAAATACTTTTTAGGACAAAGATTATCTTCAAAAGAGCAACAAAAATGGGTCACAAAGATGTTGGGTTATGACTTTGAAATCATCTACAAAAAAGGTAAGCAAAATGTTGTGGCAGATGCACTCTCAAGAAAGGATGAGAAAGTGGAAGTATTGCTTTGTGCCATTTCGATTATCCAACCAGATTGGATAAACGAAGCAAGGGATGAATGGAAGAATGATGAAGAAGTGTGGGCACTCATTCAAAAGCTACAACAAAATCCCAATACATCTGATACATTTAGCTAGAAAAATGATTCGTTATGGTACAAAGATTGCTTATACCTATGTAAGAATTCCCAACTCAAACAAAATATTCTTATGGAATTGCACACCTCTCCCTTAAGAGGGCACTCATGATTTTTAAAAACTTACCACAGGGTTAAGAAGGAATTTTTTTGGGATGGCCTTATATTGGATATTCAAAATTTTGTGGCGGAATGTTTGATTTGCCAACAAAATAAAGTTGAAACAATTAAGACCCAAGATCTATTACAACCTTTATCCATTCCAAGCCAACATTGGGAGGAAGTTTCAATGGAATTTATCACAAGTTTACCCAAGTCCGAAGGAAAGAGTGTCATCATGGTGGTAGTTGACAGACTTACCAAGTATGCACACTTTTGTGCATTATCGCATCCATTTAAAGCAAGTACATTTTCTACTGCATTTATGGAAACAATTCAAAAGCTACATGGAAACACAAAGATTATTGTAAGCGATAGAGATCCCATTTTCACTGGAAATTTTTGGACAAAATTATTTTCTTGTCTTGGTACTCAGTTAGGTCATAGCTCATCTTATCATCCTCAATCTGATGGGCAACTGAGATAGTAAAAAAATGTTTGGAAAGATTATCTTGTTGCTTTCTATATATATACATACCTACCAATGGGTCAAATGGATAACCCTAAGTTGAATTGGCTGGTTAAAAATCCACTCCTTCCCAATACTGCAGCAAAAAATGACCCCATTATAGGCACTTTTGGTTATCATCCACCGTCCAATTCACATCATATTATAAGGAGGAAAATTCTTGAAGGTTCAGACGCAGTGGGAAAGATCACATCGAGCATCAACAACAAGTCTCCAACTCTTAAAGGGGATAACCTCACTTGTGCGAATAGATATGAAACAACAGGGACCATATCAACATCGAGTGAAAGAATTTTGGATATTAGGGATGGGTGGATAACTATGACTACAACCATATAAACAAATGTCCCTCAAGCAAGCTAAGAATGATAATAAATTATCACCAAAGTATTATGGTTCATACAAGGTGTTGCAAAAGATTGGTACTATGGCATACAAATTGGAGCTTCTTGTAGCTTCCCGAGTGCACCCAATTTTCCATGTTTCATGCTTAAAGAAGATTATAGGTGACAAACTCCCAGTTCAAACAATATTGCTAGAACTTGATGAGGAAAGAAAAACCATATTGGAACCTGAAGCAGTCACAGAAACAAGAACTCTATAGCTGCGAAATTAATCAATTTCGGAGTATCTCATCAAGTGGAAGAACTTACCCGTTGAAGATTCCACACGGGAGGCTGAGAATTTTATACAAAAGCATCTAGAAATTCTCAAGCGTTGAGGACAACACTTTTTTGAAGGAGAGGTGCATGTTAGGTCCCTATAATACTAGTGATTCCCCCATTACTATTGTCATTGTAGCCCTTATTGTTATTGTTGTGCCCCCTATTGTCCCCATATTGTTATTATTGTGCCCCATAGAAGCCCACTATTGTTTTTGTTGTGCCCTTATATTATTATTTGTTATGTCGGCTTTGATTATATTGTGACCCATTAGACTCCTATATATAGAAAGGAGGTTTTGTCATTTGTATCATCCAAGAATTGTTCATTTGTGTAATGTAAAGGAGGTTGCCCCCTCAAAGGGGCTGATTTTGAAGGTGTTGATCTATCTTTTCTTATATTTTGTGAGTTGGTTGCATAACACTCCCCTAGATCCCAAAACCAAGAGTACCAGATTGATTTTTCATTATATTCCTTTCAATGTTATAATACATATATATACATGTCGAAGCATCCATAAAACTCAATCCATTGACCCTGGATTAGAATATAACCGTAGCCCCCTTGACCGGATCTACAAAATACCATGGGAAAAAAACCATCATGCCCAAAACCATGTGTGAAAACCATGCACAAAACCATAGGTAGGTCTGCCCACCTAATATATGGTCCAAAAAATATTCCCTAGGGCGTTGCCCTAGACCCCGTAGAGGGGGGCTACCGCCCCCCTAACCCCCTTGCTTCACTATTGGGGCTAGTCGTGGAAGGAATATAACACACACCCAACAGAGACATCGACAACAACTCCAAGTGTGGGAACAACCCCTGCGGCTGATATAGGTGTGGGGGTAGCAACGACAACAATTGTTGTTAAATAATTATGGCATTGGTCACTCTTTTGTTTTGTTTTGTTTTGTTGCATGGCTTCATAGGCAAGATAATAATTATTTTGTTAATTTCAAGTCTGTAGATCCAAAATGTGCGGACAGAATGATAGACAACCCGATAATTAGCAGTGGTAGGAAAAGTCATTTTGTTGAACTATATAAGAAATACCAGAAACAGAAAACCTTATGACATATCTAGTTAAATGTGTGATTAAGATAATATTTTTTTGCAACTGATCTAATTTCCAATTGAACAAGCCTACTACTTTTTGTATTCTATATTTATTTCATAATATAAAGATTCTCTACTAACTTACCCAAAAAAAAATCTAAACTAATCATCCAAACTAATAAATACAATACCAAAAAATTACTTAAAAATAGATAACAACAATCACATTAGCATTAACATTCCCATAACTAACTAAATATTAAATATTAAACTTCAAATATATATCTAAATACATCTAAAATTATACTAACTAATTAGATTTTTAAATATACAAAAATAATATATATAATTATAATTATAATTAAATTTTTAAATATAACATTAAACATTTTTTTAATATTAGATGTTAAATCTTGATCCTCGATATACTATCTAAAATTGAAAACCAAATCCCAAAACAAATCATTTTGCAAATAAGAGATAAAGTTTCCTTTAAATAACAATGTAATATCCTCAAATAACACGCTAAATAAGACTAAATTATTCATTCATTATCTGTATGAGTAAAGAATATAACGAATTATTATTATATATCACTCACCATAACAATCATTGAAACCGAACGCATCTTTGATTTGTGTGTTTTTAATTGTTTTTTTTTCAATGATTTGATCATTTTTCTGCAAGTCAAAATTCCACCGGTCATCATGGAATTTCTTTTTGGTAGGTTGAATTTTAATTTTGAAAAGTGTATTATTATTGAAGTAATATGAGTGAAATTGTTATTTTTATTATTTGGAATGTATATTTGAATATATAAATAAATTTAGAGTTTTGGAAATTTTATCGATTATTTTTAGGTAAGATTTATTAATTGAAAAAATAAAAATGTAATATATTAAAGTTATGGTATTAATTTTATGTATAGACTAGGGGTGGCGGGAGGGGAGGAGTTATTATTAATTTTGAAAAAAAAATTATCATCAATTACTCCTCACGACTAGGCAAGAAGACCAACAATCTAACGGAAATGTATGGTCTGTTATTAGACATAATTTGGCTCAAGATATAAGAATCCATGAACTAATAATCTTGGGAAACTCTGTGATTACTATACAACATTTGAACAGTGACTCTTCTCCCAAATAGAATCACCTCAAGCCCCTTGTCCAAAGAATTTCTCTTGCTCTAGAACACTTCCTCTCAAAGTCTTTCTTTCATAACCTTAGAGGCCAAAATATAGAAGCAAGTCATCAAGCTAATCTAACATGCCTCCTCAACGTAGGTCAGACTAAAATAAATAGCTCCAAAGGCTAGAGAGCTATACCTTAATTATTGAAATGATCTTAATTAACCCTATGTCAAGCTTACTACACCGCACTCTTGGTGGCATAATAACGAGAAATATAAGGCTAAGAAATCATTTGCAAAGGATAAGGTTGGTGGGTATTGTGGCTGCATTCAAAAAAATGAATCATGTGTGGGATGCCTCCTCTTTAAATATGCATGTTCCACCCTCGACGTTTGGATGGATCCGCTTACCTCGTACAAAACCAACACCTTGCTCTGTGATGAATCCTGAGAAGTTGAGCATTATGGGTTTTAATGGCAATTCAATTTCCTCTCCATATGTGATTAGTCACTCTTGTTTTAAATTCAAGGTATGTATCTAGCTCTCGCACAGGTATGTCTAGGAGAAATCTTCGTGGGTGCTTCTTTCCAATAGCTCATATACGAAATATATGTCCATATATTTTAAAATAATTGATGTATTCGCTACTTCGGGAGACGAGGGGCTCTATAATGGTCTCTCTATGAACACTCACTCTTTTAGTATATGAGGATCAAGTAATTGGCTTCTTCATTCCGACAGTATGGCCAACTTGAACAACTCTCTTCCAAGGGCTCAAGAAATGTCCCAACCTGTGCAGAGATTTGGCAATTGTCAGGCCCATGGTTGTCTCGGAAGTCTGGACACTAACGACAACGAGAAAATTTCTCAGGTTTGTTTTAATTACCTGACCTCTATTAATATTTGGTCTCTTTTGTCCATAAAGGTGAAATCCTCTGCTTTCCTTGCTTTTGGATACCTCTAGTTTTTAATTACCTTCTTTGGACATTTTCTCTACCCTGGGTTTGCTCAATTGGCCCAATTATTACCCCCTGTTGGTGTTTGTTGTGCTAGCTCTGTACACATCGTCGTCTTATGCAACCCTTTCAACAATTCTATCCCCCCATGTTTAATTTCCCTTAGCAACAAAGAGTCGTCTGTCTTGAATGTTCCCTCTCTTCTTGACATCGCCTCTCTAGTCCGCTTTATTCATATCAATTCTAAGCACATTGGTGACTCCTATAACCCTTGCAACATCTCTTGCACCTCTTGGTTGAATATCCCAAGCCCTGTTTTCTCAGTCACCTTGGTCCCCCCTACTGCACTATCAACCATGTCAACTAGTAACAACAACTCATCTACCACTGGAGGCACTAGTGTCTGTAAAGCATGCAACAAGAAATTTGAGGCCCTTCAAATGTATAATATGGACATTAAATGACAAATTCATCAACAAACAAATTTTCTTATCTTTCTCACTAAATAAATTCAATCTCTAAAGGACAAGCTCTCCCGTGAGGATGACAAGCTTGATTCTCTATGGCCGCAGATAGAGGACCTGAAGCACACACCCCATGTTCCAGAGAACTAGGACATTGCCAGCACTGCTTCAAGCCCCCACACTAGAAATCTGAAATTATATCTAAACAGGCCTCCAAAGGATGCTTTCTTCTTCCTTTTCTAATGGGTTCATATTGCAAATACATCTTTCTATTAGCACAATTTTGTAAGATCTATGCATGTCTGGTTGCTACCATAGTTTGTTTCTATCATAATTTTGTTGGTCTATTGAATAATGCCTCAATGGAGGATCCCATGAAAGAAAATGCAATGTACTAAATCCCCTATGTATATGTTGCGACCAGGTGCATATTTAATATAATAACTACTCGTTTGTGTTTTTAAAAAAATTACACATAGTCTAACAAATACATCATATGGCCCTTTCCAGGCACTTTTCCTCGACAATTTTGCTCAAAAATCGGTAGATATTTTAAAAATATATATAATTTTAAGTCATTTAATTTGTAAATTTAGAGTGCTCCATGGATTTTTTAGGGTGTTGAATCCATTTATGCATTCAAAAGTGCATTTTAAACAACAAGAAATCACAATCTTGCTTCAAATTGTATTATGGGATTCTTGCCAAAAAAGTCATTTCGTCTATTTGTTAAATTGTGCCTTAAATTTATTATGGATAGTTAAGAGGATTTGGGAAATTAAGAGGAATAATTGCTTTGAGAGATGAGAGGCACTTTGCGACACAATATGGAAGAAATGTTGCAATGCCTTGTCCTCTATTGTTATGTAAGCATTAGCAATTTTCAAACTCATAATTTTGACAACCCATGGTTTTTGCCATTGTATTCTTCTCTAATGCAATCTATTTAAAAGGTACATTAAATATTTGATTTAAATATTTAAAGGCTACATTAAATATTTAAAACTTATTAAGATTTCCAAAACATCTCAAATCTTGTTTAAAGTTCTTGGCATGCCAGCGTCACAACCTAATTGCATGATGTTACAAAACAAAGCTCTACTCTATCCACTTATTGTGACTAAATAATGTAGAAAGCTCTAAGAGTTGGAACTTGAATTCCAAATTCCTCCATCAAATTCGAAGGTCATACAATTTCTTTTTAACATTTTATTTAATTTTATGATTAGTAGCCTTCATTTGTCACTATACTCGATTAGTAAATGGCGACGTGAATAATAATTTTCTTTCAAATTCATCACTCTCAATGATACTATTTATGATATTCCTAATTTTTTTTGGTGGTTCAACCTGTTCTAGGTATTTGTTTTGGAGATGGTGTTTAATGTTTTTGGTTTAAATTTTGCTGGAAGGCTTAAATTTTGTTGGAAAATGTGTTTAATAGCATGCCTCCGAGAAGCCTCGACGCGAATTTTTAGAGGTAAAAAAAATGCCACAACGTTTTGAATCTTGATTCCATTCTCAATCATGGAAAGACAATTCTTCCTCAAACCAACCTAAATCCATCTTAACTCCATACCTACCAAGCATCGAGAGGGATCAAATCCTTTTTCACTCTAAAAGGGGTTTGCTCCTCAAAAGATTTGATCCCTCTCATTGCTTGGTAGATCCAAAGTTAAGATGGATCTAGGTTGGTTATTATACTTTCATGTAAATTGAATTCCTCTAAGTAAAGTATTGAGTTTTTAATTGTGTCGTGAGGCACTCTCCAGCGTAGTATGGTAAAGAGGTTGTAATGTTATGTATTGTCTTGTAAGCATTTTGACTAGGTCAATTTTTTTTATAGGGTGGTTCATGGACACTGAGTGGCCGCTACATCCACAGGAAAATCCAGGTAGATCAACCCAAAGGGATCTCCCTGGCGGCCAAACTAGCAAGGCCTAACATCAAGGGCGTCGAGGAGCTTTGACCTCATGACCTCCCGATAGGCGAGGTACTTAGCAACAGGAACTTGAGAAACTAAGTTATCCCTTGGGGCTTGACTAGGTCAAATTACTAAAAATATAATATAATATATTATATAAAATTAATAATTATGATTATAATTATAATGAATAATTAAAGTAGCCTAGATCCTTCTTAACTTTGAATCTACCAAGCACTAAGAGGGATCAAAATTCTTTTTCACTTTAAATGAGGTTTGCATCTCAAGATATTTGACCTCTCTCAATATTTGGTAGATCTGGAGTTAAGATGGATCTAGGTTAATGGTAATGACTCGATTGGATGTAATTGTGTCAAGAGGGGCTTTCTAGCCCAGTATGGTAGAGATTTTGCAATCTCCTGTAAACATTTTGACTCAGTAAAACAAAAAACAAAAAAAAACCTATGTTAAAATAAGAATAACTTCAAACTAAATCAATACAAATAAAAATTTTATGTTGTTATTATTATTTTTATTAATTATTGCTGGGAAGTTAAGATAAACTTGAATTGGTCTTGTTTTTGAGCTCTAAGTTTATGCGAACCCGTGGTATTCATGTGGAATATAGCTTATTTAAAGGGGAAAATTAAAACAACCTAGATCCATCTTAACTTTGGATCTACCAAGTGTCGAGAGGAATCAAATCTCTTGAGATGCAAACCTCTTTTAGAGTGAAAAAAGATATGACCCCTCTTGGTAGATCTAAGCTAAGATGTCTCTAAGCTAGTAGTTAAGAACCTCTGTTTCTTGGTAAGAAGTTACACGTGTACAGTATACATGTCTTTGTACACTTAAGAGTTCACAAGGTTCAAAGTCATACAACAATATTGTAAAAATAGCAACAATAAATTCCAATTTAATTTGTCCTTAAATTAAATTGTGAATTAAAATTGTATTTTTTTCTCATAGCAACTTGTAATAGTTAACTAAGTTAAGTTAACTTAGTTAGCTTAGGAAATTTGAGTTGGAAGTCTATCTAAAGTCATGTAGAGTGATCCCTAAATTTTAGGGGCCTAGGTTGAGTTCTTTGGAGTTGTAATTAGATAACTCAGTCTAACTGAGTTATAGTTAGTTCAACTAGTTCTAACTGTTGGAGGAACTAGTAGAGGTCTAGTAGTGGATTAGTGCATCAACCAATATCACACTAGTTAACTGAAGATTCACTCACAAATAATTCATGCATGTCAGTTCAAAGGAAGACCTAGTTGAGATTAGAGTGCAAGGACATTATACTATTAATTGTATAATTTTCCAAGTTGTACTAGAAGGTGCATGCAATCAGTTGAGGACCTATGTTTGGATTGCGCAATTATGGAGGAAGGATTTCCCAATTAAATATGGGTTGATTCTCTCAAGAATTGCGCAAGGAAAATAGGAGCTTGTGAGGCAGCAGAATTGGCTAAGTGTTGGCTAGAGCGGGCTTGTGAGGCAGAGAGTCAGATGATATTGGTGCAGGGATTGTTTTAGTGAGAACAAGCATTCTATTTTCTTCTTAGATTTCTGATTAATGCAATATAGATAGTCGGGGTTTTGAGCAGTTTCTTTCCCCAGAGAAATATTGTGTTATGTGCGATTGATATTCTTCCTCTTGCTGATTATTGTTTTCATTGATCATTATTGGTTTCCGTCATTGGAAGTAGAGCAGATTCTTGTCTTATGTTTTAGTATATCATATGAGTTGTTGAATCTACAAAAGAATCTACATGGTATCGGAGTTGAAGACAATATAGAAGAGAAGATTTCGAGTTTGTTTTATAGGTGAAATTCAAATTTGCAGTTCATACTTCAGAGTCGACAAATGTCTTTCTACAATTTGAGACTTAAGTATGCCTTGGAAGGCAACTCGAATTACATAGCCTGGAAGGACAGGATGGAAGCAGTGTTAATGATCAAGACATTCCTAAGCCTCCAGCATCAAATGTTAATGATCTGGCCGAATGGAGAAAGTGTGTGGAAAAGGCGAGGCAGATTATTCTCGAGGGAGTTCGAGACCACATTGTCTCGAGTCTCCATGGCAAGGAAACTCCATATGCTATGTGGAAGGCATTGACAAACCTATTTTAGAATAGTAGTGACCATAGGAAGTTGGCACTAAAGGACAGACTCAGAAAGATCAAGATGGAGAAGGGTGACTCAATTCCGAAATACTTGACCAAGTCCACTCATTGTCGAGATGAGCTTGGAAGTGTTGGGATTATTGTTGCTGAGGATGATATGGTGAGCCTAGCTCTTCTAGGACTGCCTAAGAGTTGGCACAGTTATCAGGACTTTGTCAATGGGAGGGAGAAGTTGCTAGATTGGGAACGACCATGTTCAAATTTGGTACTAGAAGAGATTAAGAGGAACACTAGAGATGGATCCTCATCAAAGACTGATGATGAGGAAAATTGTGCCTTAGCGGGTAAGGCAAAGAAAGGAAAGGGGAAGGTGTCCCATTCCAAACCAAATTCTTGTCATGGAGGCGAGAATAAGGACATGTCGAAAGTCAAGCGCTTTCGTTGCCATGAGTTGGAACATTTTGCTACAAATTTCCCGCTCAATAAGTCCAAGAAGAATTTCTCAAGAGGAGTGGCAAGTGAGGCTCTTCCCTCACAATTCGAATTGGACTTTACCCTCATCGCATGTATGGTGTCATCAATGATGGGTAGTGTATGGTACCTAGACAGTGGAGCTTCTTTCCACATGACTGGTAACAACGATCTCTTTAGTGACTTGGAGGAGAAGGATCTCCAAATGCATATCAAGATGGGTGATGATGGGAGGTATAATGCTATCAGGTTGGGTACAATTACCTTTCAGAGGGAGTCGGGTGCTCCCCTCACTTTGAGAGATGTTAGGTATGTTCTTGGTTTGAATAAGAACTTGGTATTTGTTTCCATGTTGGAGGATAAAGGCTATGATGTGATCTTTAGTAAGTGAAAGGCATTCCTTCATCACATAGTCACAGGACATGTAAAGAGGATAGGGATTTGGGTGAAGAATCTCTACAAGTTGGAGGTAGAAGACTGTGTTGCCTAAGCATGATAGTAGAGAAGATGCAGAGTCGGGACATCGGTGAGTTGTGGCACAGACGGTTGGGTCACTTGCATCATGGCACTTTGAAAATCATGCAGAAAATTTCTACCGACCTTCCCAAAGGTACACTAGAGCAAGTTGACACATGCAAAGGGTGTACTTTGGGAAAATTCACCAAAGGTTCCTTTCACGAAAAATACAGTTGAGCACAGGTGATCCTTGATCGAGTCCATTCAGATGTGTGTGGACCGTTCTTCACTGCATCCACGACCAAGCACAAGTATTATGTTATATTTGTTAACGATTTTTCTTGTAAATGTTGGATATTTTTCATGTAGAAGAAAGATCATAATTTTGCAAAGTTTTGTGAATTTAAAGCATTAGTCGAGAAAGATACTCGCATGAAGGTTAAAGCTCTAAGGAGTGATAATGGTGGAGAGTATGTGCCAAATGAGTTTAAAAACTTATGTGCGGCAGAAGGTGTTAAACAAGAGTTGACAACATCCCATCACCCATAATAGAATGGGGTCGTTGAAAGGAAGAATAGATTCTTAGTTAGTTACTAGAGAACCCACAGTAATAACCATACTCTGTCAACGTTTCAAATCCCAACAGGGATCCATCATCAGGACTATTTTTTTTTTTTTTTTGAATGTTGATAGTAGAAGAGCTAAATGAGAGTTTTAAATAGTTATGAGGTGAGTTGTTTTGATGAGATGAAGGTCGGTTCTTAATATTTATTATTATCCATATTTGTAGGTTTTTTAATTTAGTTTTTATTGTAATTCTTATAATTTGTAATTCTTATATTTTGAAGATTTTTAATTTAAAGGTTAATTCATTAAACGGAGGATATTAAAATAATAATTACTACAAACTATTTATCATTAAATCTAATTAACAAGAAATTAATTATATGATCTATAGCACTATTCTTAATCTTGACCTAAATATAACTAATTCTTAATATAAATTAATAATAATACTAATAATTAATTAATAATTAACAGCGATACACTAATTAATAGTAATAATTATTATATAATAAAATTAATAATTATTAGTAATAAATATTATAAATATTAATTCTTATTATTTAATAGTAGTAATACTAATAATTATTAATTATATATAATATTATAAATATTCACTATTAATTTTTATTAACTAATAGTAATAATAATTCTTATTAATTAATAGTAATAATAATTATTATTAATAATGATATTAATAATTAATTAAATAATAACAGTAATAATAATTAATAATTAATAGTAATAATCAATAATAATTAATAGTAAATAGTTCATAATAATTTTATAACAATAATAATTAATAATTAGTAATAAATATTATAAAATATTCACTACTAATTATTATTAATAATTTTAATAAACATTATAATTTTTATTGGTTATAACAAATGCTTTTTTTACAAGAACAGGTATAATTGTGGCTAAATTTTTTTTCATTGGTTATAATAGTTCAAGGAAGCCCATGAACTTTCTTCCACGAAAGGATCAAAGGCGCCAAGATTTGGGTGCCAATGTTTGTTACTCGGAACTAGAGAATCTATTTCCGTTATTTTCCCTATCTTATGGACACAAACAAATTGATTTAGTATAATGCAATAAAACATGAGAACAAGATTATGGAATGGAGTCCCACTCCTCGACCCCATCTCTCAAGAGAGAGCCAGCTGCAAGAAGCACCGCTCTGTTGACTTCCGAGTCAGCATCCTTATTGTTCTCCCTCAATACATGAAAGAAATTAACAGGCTGAAGAGATTTCACCAAAAGTCTGATTCTTGACACCACTCTAGTTAATCTAAGATCAGCAGGAGGAGAATTCTCCACTATGACTTTAATAATGGACTGAGAATCTCTGATAACATTTACCTTTGTTAAACCAAGGACCTTGACTTGCTTGAGACCTTGAAGAAGTGCCAAGGCCTCAAGCTTGGATACTTGTGGAGTACCCTATTCCCCAAGCAAAGTTAGTCACAATTCTGCCTTCCTTGTTCTTTATAACTCCTCCTACCCCTGCCATACCAGGGTTTCCGTTATAACAAATGTTATAATAACTATTATTGTTACAAATAATTATTATAATCAATGTAATTATTAATTATTAATTATAATGAATATATTGCGATTTTGACTAATATTTAGAGGTTAATTAATTAATTGGGTTTAAAATATTTATTATTAAATCTGATTATTAAGAGAATTAATTAGTCTAACTATAAATAACCTTTAAAATGTATTAATAATAATACTAATAATTAGTAGTAAATATTATAAATATTCATTCTAATAATAGTTTAATTGATTAATAATTATTATAATTAAATATTAATTATCTATTAAGAGTAACAATAATAGTACTAAAGGTAATAAAACGAACTTTTAACCTAAGATGGATAGGGAAGGGAGATAGCTACCTACTGAGGTTATACCTAGGATGTATTGGTGGTCTTAATTTCTCTAATTAAGGGAAACCACCTACCACTGATCTCGATACCATTGTCCCTGTTAAGATTATGTGGATGTTTCATAATCTCAAGAGCCTCTCTAATCTTTTGCCTATGATGATGTTCTTCCCTAGCGACAATTGAGGCAGCAAGAGTGATGTTGCATGATCAGGGCCTACCAGTACACTTGTGGGTCGAGGAATGCAACAAAATAGTTTATTTGCAATACAGAAGCCCTCATCGAATTCTTGGGATGAGTACACTAGAGGAGGCTTTCTTAGGGAAGAGACCAGATGTGGGTCACATCAGGATTTTTGGGTCATCGGTATATTTCCATGTGATCAAAGATGCACGGAAGAAGCTTAAGCCAACAACAACGTTGTGGATATTTTTGGGGTACACTGATACACCTCACAACTATAAGGTGTACCTGCCAACCAGAAGGATGACGGTGGTTCACAGGGATATCAAATTTGATGAAGAGAAGGCCATGAGATGTTCCCTTGAGAGGGAGCTTGAGCTACATGTGGTTGATGAGCTTTTAGCTCCTAAGGAGGAGCCTCGAATTGATGTGGAGCAACCACATGCAGAGGAATCGAGAGAGGAGACATCCACTCAAGCAAAGTCTTCCAGAGATGGGAGAAAGCGCACTAGAGAGGCTCGCAGGATATTGCACGATGCAAGAAAGAATGTGGGAGAACCCACATCACAACGCAGGTAGAGGAGGTCACCTGAGAGGTACACTAGATACATGGATCTTATGAGCAGATGTGTTGAGACAGATTCATCTTCTTTTGAGGAGGCAGTGCAACAACCAGTTTGGGTTGATGCCATGGTGGAGGAGTATGACTCCATTGTTCGTAATAGTGTTTAGGATGTGGATCCAAGACCGGAAGACAAATCAGTGGTGAGCTCCCATGGCTTTACAAGGTAAAGCAAGCAACAGATGGTAGTGTGGAGAAACATAAGGCCAAGTTTGTAGCCCGAGGATTTTATCAAGTACAGAGGATTGACAGTTTGAGATCTTTTCTCTTGTTGCAAGGTACTCATCAATAAAATTCATTTTGGCACCATCAGCGCAGATGGGTTGGAAGATACATCAGATGGATGTAAAGACAACCTTCATTAATGGCATGATTGAGGAAGAGGTGTACATTGAGCAATGAGAAGGTTTTGAGACCTTTGATCATGAGTCGCATGTGTGTCGACTCAAGCGAGCGTTGTATGGGCTGAAGCAAGCACCCTCTGCTTGGTACACGAGGATCGATAGCTACTTCACCAGGTTGGGCTTCACCAAAAGTGAAGCAGATGCGAACATGTACCATATTGTGGTTGAAGGTAAATTGTTGATTATTGTTTTATATTTCAACGATTTGATTCTCACAGGTGATGATAAGTTGATCAAGTCTTGCAAGAGAGTTCGAAATGAAGGACTTGGGGATCATGCACT
Organism: Pinus taeda; assembly: GCA_000404065.3. NCBI lineage: Eukaryota > Viridiplantae > Streptophyta > Pinopsida > Pinales > Pinaceae > Pinus > Pinus taeda. The sequence goes on from APFE031631593.1 coordinate 65,768, forward strand.
ACTTTCTAGGCATGGAAAAATGGAAAGGTGATGGGGAACTTTTTGTCTCTCAAGGCCAGTATGCCAATGAGATACTAAAAAGGTTCCACATTGAGAGAAGTAAGCCCATGGAGAATCCTCTAGCAAGTAACTAGAGGAAGGAGGATGCTACTTCTGGTGAAATAGTGGGAAGCTACAATTTAAAAGCAGCTTGTGGGTTCACTCATGTATTTGGTGAACACATGACCGTACATGTGCTATGCAGTTAACCAACTTAGTCAAGTGATGGTTAGGCTGACCAAGCTGTATTGTAAGGTGGACAAGCATGTGTTGAGATACCTCAGAGGCACTAACTAGTATGGATTGAGGTACAGGGAGACAAAGGGAGTGCAACTTCAGGGCTTCACCAATGCAGATTGGGCAGGGAGTCCATCTGACATGAAGAGCACATTAGGAGGGATCTTCAGTATTGGGTTAATTGTTGTTTCTTGGTAAAGAAGGAAACAAAGATCAATTGCACTCAATTCAACAGAGGCGGAGTACATGGCTACTAGTCAAGCAGCTTAGGATGCCATCTGGATGAGGAAGATTCTGGTTGTTTTGTTTGGTCAGTAGAAGGATCCAACTATGATTTACTGTGATAATTAGAGTTGTATCAAACTCTTCGAAAATCTAGTTTTTCACGATTAGTCCAAGTATATGGATATCTGGTATGATCATCTCCGAGATTGTGTGCAGAGGCAGTATGTTGTTGGAGTACATTCCCATAGAGGAGTAGGATGTTGACATTTGACAAAGGCATTGCCAAGATGTAAATTTGAGTTTCACAGGGACAGGATCGGGGTAGCTGATAATCCTTTTCTTGTTGAGAGGGAGTGTCAAAAATAGCAACAAGAAATTCCAATTTAATTTGTCCTTGAATTAAATTGTGAATTAAAATTGTAATTATTTTCTCATGGCAACTTGTAATAGTTAAATAAGTTAAGTTGACTATCTGGAGTCATGTAGAGTGATCCCTAAATTTTAGGGACCCAGGTTGAGTTCTTTGGAGTTGTAATTAGATAACTCAGTCTAACTAAGTTATAGTCAGTTAAAATAGTTCTAATTGTTTGAGGAACTAGTAGAGGTCTAGTAGTGGATTAGTGCACTAGTGCATCAACCAATACCACACTAGTTAACTGAATATTCACTCACAAATAATTCATGCATGCCAGTTCAGAGGAAGACCCGATTGAGATTAGAGAGTAGGGACAATGTACTATCAGTTGTATAAGTTTCCAAGTTGTACAGTTGGTTCATGCAATTAGTTGAGGACCTATATTTGGATTGCACAGTTATGGAGGAAGGATTTTCCAATTATATATGGGGTGATTCTCTCAAGAATGGCGCAAGGAAGTAAGGGCTTGGAAGGCAGCAGAATTGGCTAAGTTTTGGCTAGAGTGGGCTTGTGAGGCAGAGAGTTAGATCATACTGGTGCAATATTTATTCTAGTGAGAACAAACATTGTATTTTCTTCTCATATTTCTGATTAATGCAATATAGATAGTCAGGGTTTTGAGAAGTTTCTTTCCCCAGAGAAATATTGTGTTATGTGCAATTGGTATTCTTCCTCTTGTTGATTATTGCTTTCATCAATCATTATTGGTTTCCACTGTTGAAAGTAGAGTAGATTCTTGTCTTATGTTTTAGTATATCACGAGTTGTTGAATCTACATAAAAATCTACAAATATTCATATGCACGAAGCAAATATAATAATAATTATCAAGGCATTATAGCTCATCATGTCACTAGTGGGGATTTGAACCTGGGTGAGGAAGATAAAAACCATTCTACCCAACCACTTAAAATAACCCCAATTGGTCTTATTAATTTATATATAAAATAATTTTTTATACTATTATATTAAAAAAAAAAATTATTGAATAATACTCATACATTTTATTTAAATATTTTTAAAAATAAAAAATCACAATGTATAACTCAATAGATATAAATTTATTTTTGTGATGAATTAATGAAAAGTAAAAATGAATCCACACACACACAAAAGCATAAGCAAAATTGATTCTCGACCTTAAATGGATTTTCGACCCTGGGAAATTCAGAAGGAGGACACTACATTTTGCACACTCTATAGTGGTCCATCAACAGTTGGACACTCTCTTTCATTTGGTTCTCAGAGATAAGCAAGAAGACAATTACAATTTTTTTGCAAGTCAAAAGGATATCAAGCGCCTTCTTAGGAATGTTTGCTTATGCTTGGATGGTATACTTTCACGTTTGCAAAGGGTTAAAAAATATGTTGTTTCTAATTTTGATTCATAGGACTTCAATGCTTAACCAACTAATACCTCACCGTCGTTTAATACATCTCCCCTCTCTCGAGTGATTATCTCACATTAACATGCTAGCATTGGTATCTATGTCTCGCCACTTAATAAGTAGTGATAGTGTTGTCTGCAAAGACATTTTTGTCACTTTTTCTACAACATGCAGTGGTCTTCAAATGGTAAGACATTCTGGTTGTTTATTTCATGCAAACAAATGGCATTGATAGTTTTTATTTTCATTTTTTGTTGGATGGTTCTCAACTCAACGAGATGACAACAAAGGATCACTCCCTCTATCATAACTTTTCTGCTACTAGTGTTCTTACTTTTGTGGTTATGGAGTACGCATATTACTATTTTCTCATATTACCTCTATAGGCTATATGAAACAAGCTCTCTAAAGAACAATGGAAGTAAATGTTGATCAATATCGTTTCTAGTTTTTGGGTGTCTTGATGCTCTCTTTGAAAATCTAGTTGGAGACTTATACTCCCGCATCAATTTTTTTTTTTTTTTTCACAATCATATGCTCTCAATGTAAAACTTTTATATTAATAGATTTATTTATTTTTGTATCGGCTTACGGAATAAATAAATAAATACAAAAAAAGTGAAACAAAAATTGTCAAATTTGATATGAATATGAACATTAGAATTTATTTAGTTGTGTAATTTTTGTTTCCCTGCAACCCAATCTTCAATATTCTTATACATAATTTTCATATTTGCAGCAATGAGTAAGCTAAATAATAATGCTAACTCCTTATACTAGCGAGACAATAAATAACTAGCTATAACTCTAATAAAAATAAAAATAGATAATAATAAAAATTGTGATTTAAAAAGTTGACATCGGATATGCATGCAATATTAGGCTGCCAATTTTGTGCAATCACATTATTTGCGAAGAGCACTTTCCCAATGGCAAACGTTGTCAAATGAATAGAGAGAGGAACATTGAAAGGGCAGTTCAAAGCCAAGTTGGCACCCCATCGCCTTTGTGTCAGTTGCCATGAATTAGAGTTTGCTTCTATAATTACAAACATAGCATGTACAAGTCAAATCTTCATGTGTTGTACATCCAATAGAAAAGCAATATTGTAGAACACCTCACCTGCATTAGTTCTATTGATAATGAACGAAATCCAATTAGTTTGGGCACCAAGGCCAAGGTCAAGGTGGACTGCAACATTCGTCCAGGATATTAACAAGTCACCTTGAGAAAAAGATAAAGAAACATTTTTTTCCAATATTCCTCCCAGTGTAAGCCAAAGGTTTGTTAGGATCTTCTTTGTCTTCATACCACAACTTACAACTTCTACAATTATCAAAAATTTAAGTTTTTTTTTTTTTTAATTACCCAGACCTAATACTTCTAAAAATCCAAAATGAACCTTCCCGCTTTCATATATTGAGATATCAATATACAATTAAAATTTTAAATATTCCAAAAAATGTGACATTCATTTACAAGCTTAGCCTCGGACCCTGATTGCATATTATACATTCTTTCTTACATGGCATTATACATCATTTATTGCCTCTTCTGCTAAAAATATAATTACGAAGACATTTTGTATTCTAATGCAATGAATTAACTTATTTGAAAGACTTTATTATATACCTTACAAATAAAACATAAGAATAATATCGATCGTTGTGATATTGCTTCCATCCAAAGTCACTAATTTAAAATAAAATAAATGAAATGTTGAGAGCTAATGTGTTATGCAAGATTTAAAGTAATGATTTGACAAAGCCAAAACTCCATACCGATTGATCAATATGCAATCGGTGACATGTGAAATTTTTTCTATCTAATATTTAAAAATTGAAATCTTGCACTGCAACTCTAATTGAATTTGAAACAAGACATGAGAAAAGCAACCAAAACAAAATTTTGTGCAAGTTGAATGACCAAGTCAAAATTTTGTCAAAGAATGAACAACTATAGCTTCAACATTTTGTATATAATTTTTATGTTTAATGTAGATTTTATAGTATTTTGTTAATTTTGTTTTGAAATATCCAAAAATTATAATTAAATTATACTCAAATTATATAACCAGATATTTACAATATTTTTTGAATTGATAAAATTCCAAATGAACAACTATAATGAATCCTTCACGTCAGCTTATAAGATAACACACAGTAACCCTCACCCATTGAGGTTAATGATCGGTCGTTATCCTCCAAAGACATAAGAACTCCCATCCGATTTTATGATTGAGGTGCAACATGATTTTGCAATTCATGATGGTGGCAACTAGCATCATAGCAAGTAGAAGCGTAGTGTGAAAGAACAAGTGCGAAGAGCATGTAAAAGGACAAAGGACATATCAAGGTTGATTCTATAGATGCAAGGTTTTTGTACCTCCATTAAAACAAGTTTATGTGATGTTCAACTAGGCCAACAAAGCTTAGAAACATCTTGAACTTACTGAAGCTTTTGCCTAAAAAAATCAAAACATTCAACCAAACCCTAACTCATGATGTTGACTGGGGATGAAATGTGTATTTAACCTTCAACACATTAAAATAAGTATAAAATAAATGGAAGAAGCTCACATTAGGATTACTTTACAGGGGGATGAAATAATATGGGCTAGTGCACCACATGGTCGATACACCCCCAGGGAGGAATACTCAGCACTGATAACTGCACAGGATCCAGTGGTGGTGCCCGCTATGGAAGCTTAAAGCACCTCATAAAGCACACCTCTTCATGTGGTGTATACTATCAAATAAAGTACCCACAGAGGACAACCTAAAGTGTCACGCCTTTCATGGTCCTTCTAGATGTTGCCTTTGCAAAGCGAATGCTAAAGATATTGATCACCTATTGCTACATTGCCCAGTGGCTTGTCAAGTGTGGATTCAAATTACTAGCTCTCTCAACATTATGCTCAAATGGGATGGGGCTCATCTATCTGATGCCTGGCAAAATTGGTGGAATGTTGCAGCAACTCAAAAAATTAGAAATCGCCCTTTGCTTATTTGCTGGGGCATTTGGCTGACCAGGAATCATACTATTTTTCAAGATGCACCTATTTTATAGTCGACCACTTGTAACCATATTGCTGCTATATACCATTTAATCCCCGAGGAAACAGAAAATCAAGCTACCCGGGTCATCATCCCTGAAGTTATTGATAAGAATATACCCTGGGCATATTTCAAAGGGTCGGCACAGAACACTGGATGTGTGGGTGGGGTGATACTACACTTTAATGAATCTCATTATTACGAGCTCAAATTGGGATTAGGGAGAGGCACCAACAATTATGTTGAACTAAATTGCCTCAAATACCTGCTCATTTTTGCACTAGAACAAAATTGCCATCAAATACAGATCTGTGGGGATTCAAAGCTTGTTATTAATTGGATCAACTCTACATATCATTGTCACGTGCACACACTCAGGGGTTTACTGGATGAAGTCATTACTTTAAAATCACAATTTGATTTATTGTATGCTCTCATATATATAAGGAAAGGAATTCGGTTGTTGACTCCCTTTCCAAGGAGGTCACACAACAACAAAGGGGCTAATGTTTGATTCAAGAATTTCGAGACCAAGAGTTCTATCAGTTTTTCCACCAGCCATTCATCGATTTGGATGGGTTTATAGTTGAATGATTTGCCATGATCATTTAGGCAGCGTGCAACTTTTTTTATTTAAATTATAATGCACTATATGGACAATTATGTTTTTATATGTAAATATTATGTCTTTTATTGTAAATATTCAACTATATGACACTGATTTGGATAGAATGGTTAAGCCCATTACCTGTGATTTTGCATTCTCACATGTTGATGATACAACATTTAATTTTCTTCTTTACTAATGAAAATTATGCTTTTTTCTTGGAAAAAAAGTATAAAAGAAATAAACATATTTGTGACATGTACCTGAACAAAGAAAGAGAGTCTAAGGTGTGGGAATTCCTAGTGGGGGGATAGAAAAATGGCAACATGGATGAGGGATCCCACCAACAAGACCCACTTGCCAATGTCAAGAAAGTGGTTAGTCGTTGCATAGATTCCAAGAAGCTCATATTACAAGATCACCCTAATAATGTTGTTGTGAAAGCACGACGGCCATGAATACGAGTGAGTCCTTATGTTTAGCAAACTTTATTAGTGACATGAGACAAATGGCACCAAGCCTAAAATAAGAGATCCATTTTTTGTCCAATGAAAGGTTAACAAAACATTTTTTAAAATAAAAATAAAAAAATACTTTAACTATTTATAAAATTAAACAACATAACTTGCGCTGGTCAATGCTAAACTAATAGTGATCAACAGACAAATCGATTACTAGAGTGCTACCTAACAAGAACTAATAACAATAAATTTTGTTTGTCAAACAAAAATAAAATCGAACCAATATATGATTTATATATAAATCAAATACTCATGCACACAAACATGAGAAAAGTGAGGTAGCAATTCACATATGTTGTTTTAATACACAAGTTAAAAAGGAAAATAATGATAATGAACACACACACATATATATTTGTTCATAGGTTAGGTTGAACAATAAATGTCTTGCATTAAAAAGTATTTGCTAAACAATAATGAGGCTCAATCCACGTTCTAAACTAGAATAATGTGCCTAGAGTGACTTGTGAGCGGTTGCATCAGATTTAAGAATATAAAGATAATCCCCATAGTTGACCCTAAACCTCCTTGGTAACATGAGTCAAATATACCAATTTTCTTAATAAACAAACTAAAATAATGAATAATAAAAGTAAGTGAAAATAAAACCAAAAGACTTCATCTTTTTATGTTGAAGACTTTATAATTTACCTTAGGTATATCATGAAAACAAGCTACATAGTAGCAAATACCTTCACCTAATTTAAATATAGCTAAATTAAAGTAGAAAAATATAAAGGCTTGACAAAATGGAAGCCATGGTCAATTAAAAAAAATTGTCATTTGAAATCTTGATTTGAAACATTATATATATATATATGGCAAGTATTCACAAATTATGCTTCTATGTCTTTTTGAGAAAAGTAGAAACATAATTGTGAATACTTATGTCTTTTTGAGAGAAGTTGAAACATAATTGTGAATACTTGCCTTCTACTTTTTTGGTCTATAGCAAAAAGCAAATTGCATTATACTTTTGATTTCTTTTAAATTAATTAATTATTTTATGGTATATGTTTTAATTAATTATATTAAAAGTAATTATCATTTTTATTATATTTGCACTTCCTATCATATATTATCCATATGAATGGAATGGTTGTCAAATAATTGGTCATATTTCTTATCATTTTATGTTTAATTAATTATTTTATAATTACTTAATTTTGACTAATTTATATTAATTCAATTGTTTTATTTATTTATCATGGTTATTTTACATTTGGTTATATTATATAGAAATATAAAACTAGTCTTAATTAATTTAATTTATTTATATAAAATGTAATTTAAACTTTAATATATAATATATATAATATATATATATTATATTATATATTAATATTGGGAAAACATTAATTATTGACATTACACTCCCCACCTTCCCTCATATATGAGGGTGGGGTGGGGGTGAGGTGGGGTGGGGGTGGGGTGGAGGTGGGCAATGTGTTATGTAGGGTGGGTTGAGGGCCCCCACCTACTTAACACATTGCCCCACACTCCACCCCCACCCTACATTAACGTGGGGGTGTGCAATGTGTTAATGTAGGGTGGGGGTGGGGGCACCCCCACCCTACATTAACACCCCCCACCCCCAGGTTAGGCATCACATTTTATTTTCTTGGGATACTTTATACATTGAATTTTAGGTGGTTGAAGATTTAGATTTGATGTGTCAAATGTATTTAATATTAAATGACAAAGGCATATGTAACATAGTGGTATGTGAATCGAACAGTACCCAATTGATAACCACTACCACCCTCAAACGACAAGATCTATAAGTTACTTGATTATTTGAATGGGTTATGGGTGTTACGATACCCAATGCAATATAAAATTTGTGTTTTCCCATAATTTGTTGAAATGAACAGTACTCAATCGATAACCACTACCACCCTCAAAGGACAAGATCTACAAGTTACTTGATTATTTGAATGGGTTATGAGTGTCACGATACCCAATGCAATATAAAATTCGCGTTTTCTCATTTTTTGTCAAATTTAATTAATGAAAAAATGGTACAATTAAGAACAATCTCGCTAAGGTCTTTGAATTAATTAAAACTTGATTATTTGAATGGGTTATGAGTGTCACGATACCCAATGCAATATAAAATTTGTGTTTTCCCATAATTTGTCAAATTTAATTAATGAAAAAGGTCTTTTAATTAATTAAAACTTGACTATTTGAATTTGTTATGAGTGTCACAATACCCAATGCAATATAAAATTCATGTTTTCCCATAATATGTCAAATTTAATTAATGAAAAAAATGATATAATTAAGAACAATCTCGCTAAGGTCTTTGAATTAAAATATATATATATATATATAATAATATAATAATATATATATAAATATAATTATAAATAATATAATAAATAATATATAAATAAGTATTGTCATTTTTTTGTTGAATTTAGGCTACAACTATGGAAAACCCTAAACCTCTTTGGTAATATGCAAGCTTAACCGTGAGGGCATTGAGGAGAATTGACCCCACAACCTCCGATTAATGAGGTGTTTTTAACAACAAGAACTCAACCAATTGAGCTAACAGTATAGACTTAAAGGTACAACCCTATATATTCCATATAAGGAATATACTTATACTATCAATACTATCAACCCCGGCTATGTTACTAGTGAAAATTAAATCTGAGCGGAGAGAATTTCATTTATTTCTCCCAACCACCCAAATAACCCTTTATGATAATAATAAATTATATTATTTTAATCAAATAAATATATATTTAAATATATTAATGATTCACATTAAAACAATTATAAAATAAACATGATTTATATCACATTTCTCTTGAAAGTGTTTTTATTGATTTGGAAATTATTTTTAAGATAGAAAACTTAGTAGTTATATTAACATCTTCCAATACCTAAATACAAGTTTCTTTATATAACATTTGCCTTGTCAACTTTTTTTAAATTTGAATTTGACATAATAACATCTTTCAAAACCTAAAGATTAACATTTTTCATGGTTTCTATATTATATCCTAAGGACTTTTTTTGTGATTATTATCTGTACAGTGAATATATAGCTTATAATCTTATTATAATGATCCGAAACTATATAATTTTGTTTCACATGATTACTTTATTTCTTATATTAGAAAAGTTAATAATGTAAAACCTAAATTGATGTGACATCTTCCTTTCAGTAATCTTACTAATGAAAATTTACTTCTTACACTTTGTAATTTATCTTTTAACTCACGACTAGTATTTATATATGGTAAGTTGTATTTTTAGATTTGAAATTTCATTTCACGTTAATATTATTTTTTTTATTAAATAAATTTATAATTATATATTTAAATTTGTATTTTAAAAAACCAAATATTATATTTATATATTTATCGAGAGGTGTTTTCTAATTAATATGGAAGAGATGTGTAATGTCTTAGTTTATATGTAAATATTGAACTCAATAAAATTAAATAAAATAAATTAAAATTAAAATTAAAAAATTAAAATAAAATTGAAGTAAAATAGTCAATTTATTGTTTAAGGGTTTTTAGGCTCCAAGTTTTGATGAGCCATGGTTTTGTCATTAATATTATTGACAAAATCATGAGTAATCAAAATTTGGAGGCCAAAAACCCTCAAACGATAAATTGATTAATGATATAATATACACTCTAAATGTCTCATGAAATAATTTTTGGAAATTGAAATTAAATAATTTATTCAAACATTTTCATATATCAACAAAATGTATTATAGATATTTAAAATAAATATGATAAACAAATGAAAATAATATATCTGGAAAAAAATTAAATTGAAAAGAAACAAACCCAAAAAAACGACAATTAGCATATGAACAAAATTTAACAAGCAAGATGAAGGACCAAAAGAAAAAAAAAATCAATCTAACATTCACCTTTGAGATCACTTGATCAGTACAGGGAGATGAGTAACAAAAAGAAGAGGTTTGAATGGGATGAAACAATAATTACATTCGACTACAATAAATTTGATGAAACCATACAAGAACCACCCACATAGACAACTCCGTCACATGTGGCTTCATCTTGATCTTGGCCATGGCCATAGCCATCCCTTCTGAGTGGCCTGAGAAGCACATCAACTTGCTACGCCAAGATGACTTGCCCACAAATAAGCAAAACACAATTGTCGAGTAGAATCGCTGCTAGCATTTGATTAGTTGCAACTTTATAATCTAACTATAACAAGTAGGTCGCGCCTATCATGGCTTATATTACGATCAAATTTTTTAATATGCAAACATCTTTTTAGAGTACAAATATATTATATATAAAAATAGCTATATATAGTATATATAAAATTTTTTTTTTTTTATTTTTATGAAACCATACAAAAACCACCCACATAGACAACTCCATCACGTGTGGCTTCATCTTGATCTTGGCCACAGCCATAGCCATCCCTTCTAGGTGGCCTGCGAGGCACAAGAACTTGCTACGCCAAGATGACATGCCCACAAATCAGCAAAACGCAGTTGTCAAGTAGAATGGTCACTAGCATTTGATTAGTTGCAACTTTACAATCTAACTACAACAAGTAGGTCGCGCCTGTCATGGCTTATATTACGATCAAATTTTTTAATATGCAAATTTCTTTTTAGAGTGCAAAAATTGATTCATATATATATATATATATATATAACCACCCAAGATTCATATTAACTCTAGATCTACCAAGCACCAAGAGGGGATCAAATCTCACTTGAGGGCAAACCTATTTTAGAGTGAAAAAGATTTGATCCCTCTCGCTTCTAGGTAGATCCGGAGATTAAATATCTAG